>LR999457.1:14974087-15220156 GCA_905216605.1 Arabidopsis arenosa | reverse complement strand
GACTCTGATCAATATAACTTAATATGTTTTTTTTCCGAAGATTAAACGATATACGCTAGCGAAAAAAAATACTAAAACATAAACGTGGAAATTGAAAACTACTGATGTTTCCTATCTTTCTTACTATATTAACAGTGGTTAAGAATCACGTGGCACGGGTTCTTACATAGTGGTAACTAAAAAAAAAATGTGAAACGAAGAAAGAATTACAAAACCTACTTTTGAGTTTTATAGCCATGTCTCAAAACATTATTAAAACTCCTACGTTGTCGATTTAGGTAGAACATTAATGTTTTTTCTTTTTCTTACACTGATTCATGATAAATGCGACGCAAGAAAGAAATCTAGATAAGTGCATTCGTGTACAAGTTTAGTCTTACATTTTTAGTGGCGATCAACTGAACACTTTAATTTCATTCCTTAATTTCTTTAGAAAATGAATGATATTTGGGCAATTCTCAAAAATACCATATTTAAGTTTTAGTTTTCTAAAAATATCATCTGAATTTTAGTTTTCTAAAACAACGTGTAACGTCCCGATCGCCATTTTTTTTGGGTCCCATGTTCTTTCTCGGCCCGTGGGTCCAATATCTTTCGACGGTCGGTCCGCTACGTCCGGAAGACTTAAAAGACTTGTTTATCGACCCTACAAATCACCACATGATTTTTTCCTGTGTTTTGTCCTCACACACACAGTTCTGACAATCACTTCCCGGAATGTCATCCATCCTGAAATTGCTTCAGCTCAAGCATACTTAACTGTGGATTTCTCTCAACACAGTTGACCGAAAAAATAATTGTACTTTGGTGACATAGGTGGCCAAATCAATTCTTGTAACCTACTCCGCATGCACCACCATTCCTGAAACCAGAGTGTTATAATTCACCCCACTAACAGATCGCAACGTCCTCGTTGCACACCAAGACCGTCACCCCCGCGGTGTGAGCTCTTTTGACTCCACACATGTCTGGGTTCGGCTCTGATAGCACTTGTAACGCCCCGACCGCCATCTCTCTTAATGAGCGCTACGTCCTCTCTCGGTCTGTGAGCCCACCATCTTTCGACGGTCGGTCCGCTACGTCCGGGAGGCTTTAAAGACTTGTTTATTGACCCTACAAATCACCACATGATCTTTCCCTGAATTTTGTCCTCACTCACACAGTTCCGACAATCACTTCCCGGAAAGTCACACATCTCGAAATTGCTCCAGCTCAAACACGCTTAACTGTGAAGTTCTCTCAGGACAGTTGAGCGAAAAGATAAGTGCACTTTAGTGACATAGGTGGACAAATAAATTCTTTTAACCCTCTCTGCATGCACCACCATTCCTGAAACCGGGGTGTGTGGACGTCGGATTCGCACACTTGAATATTTGTTTAATTAGTGGGAATGATTATTCTTGAGGACAAAAATATGATGAAAAAGCTATGAATTGCAATAAGAATGACTATAGTGTATTTGCTAGAAAAATTGCGTATGTTTTACATGGCTATTAGCCCTCTTATTTATATTGACAAACGACATTTAACTCTCAATTAAACATAATTATTCTCTCTTAAATGTGTCCGTTTTGGTCTTCGAGTTTTAATGCTCAACGTTTGAATTTGAATTGATTCCGATCTTCATGGGCTTCGCCTTTTGGCCCAAGTCACCCGTTCTAACTTCGACTTCGATTCCGAGTCATATCCCGAGGTGTGACCACTCCGGGCTCTCTTTATGGTGACGCCCACTTCGATTATACCTTGTAAACCATGGGCCTAATGGGCCTTTTCCTCTGTGGGCCTTCATCCTGATTACGTGGCGATCTTTGGTTGGTCCCGGTCTACTGATGCGGGATCCGACACCAACAATTAGCCCCCCAAGTCTTTCGAAGTGCTTATTTCAATTCGGAAAACTTTAAACGTTTTAATGACCAAAGATTGCGCTTGTGGGATCTTCTGATTTTCCCGCCAAGATCTTGTCAGTCCTTAAATTTCGGTATTACCCATATTCGATCGCGTGACATCTGTCACCATCATGACCGTATCTTAATTATTTACTATTAAAACGGGGAAAAACCTTTCCACTTCCCCCACGACTACCGAGGCGGTTCCATCATTACCACTTAGTTTGCGTGAGGTAACCTTTCTTTTCATCTTTATCTTTTGGTAAAAATTTTCTTTGTTTTTCCCTACCAAGTCTTTCTGTCTCTTTCGCCAAACTTTTTCTTCTGGAACTTGAGTTTTCCCATTTCCTTCGATGTCTTCCGATTCCGACAGACCTGAGTCCCCGTCTTACGACGAGAAACGTTCTAGCCTTGACGATTGCACCCGTCCTAACGATATTGCCGGTCCTCACTACAGATCTACTTGTACCATTCAATCCCTTCAACGATTGAAAGAACTCTGCCGACTTCCACCTGACGTGATGGCGGAATCGAAGTTGGCCGATCCTACGGAGTCCCCGGAAGACCACCGTGATGGTTACTTTTGCGTTTATGAAATCTACTTCAAGGGCTGTGGATTGACCTTCCCTCTTCCCGAAGCCTTAGTTCGGTACCTGGCGGCCCTTGAGATCGCTTTGCCTCAGCTATCCCCCAATCTCCTCCGAACCATCCTTGGAATCATAACCGTTGCGGCGGAAGCTGGCTACATTATTGGGGTTCCCGAGCTAAATGAACTTCTAAGTGTGAGAAGTTCGTCGAAGAAGGCAGGGTACTTTTCGGCGTATCCGAACGCTAATAGGAACATCATCTCGCACCTCCCGAACAAGGATGAAAACTGGCACCATCCTTGGTTTCTGATTAAGAAAACCCCTGCTTCGATTGGAAGCCTTTCTGATGTTCTTCCATCGAAGTGGTCTGCAAAGCCTGGTAGAAAATAGGTCACAGACACTTTCTCAATCACCCTGTTATTTTGCTAATCAAACTTGTTGTTTCATTTTTGCAGCCTTCATTGCTCCAATTCTCCCAACTGAGGAATTCGTCAATTTCTTCAAGACAATCCTTAGAGGGGAAACCCTTTGGAATTCCTTTACTCTCGATCGGTTCATTGAAGCTAATCGAAAACTCAGGATGAGTCCGCCCAATCACCTTCATCGACTTCCGCCTCCTCCTTCAATTCAGGGATTATCAGCTCGGGCCCTTGCTGCCCAGCGTAAGAAGCTCTCCAAGCCGATAGCAGAGGCTTGTGACGAAAACAAAGCGTTTCTTGCGGCCGCCATTGATAAGAATGACTATAGCAGGACTTTACTGGTTGACGACAACAGTACGGAGGGGACTAGATCTGTCATTGCTTATAGATCAACACCTCGTCGTGAACGTCGTAATGATCGTTCTCCTCGGAGAGACCGATCTCCTCGTCGTGACTCTCCTCGACCTTCCCGAGATGACTTTAGCAGCGCACCACTTAAGGATTTAATTCGTAAGAAAAGAGACAAGTCATCTCGCAGTGACTCTTCTCCGCATAGGGAGAAATCGAGGGCCCGGACTGATCGCTCACCCCGATCATCTCCTCCGTCTAAATCAATGGGTCCTCCTCCTCCTGTTGACATGTCTGCCTTTTCCAAACATGATGGCGAGAAGACTACTCGGAACGTATCTCCTCAGAAAGAAAGTTCTGAATCTCAAGATGCTCCCCCGAAGTTAAAACCTGCTCTTGTCCCACAGATCAAATCGCTTACAGGTAATGGTTTAGGCAACCTTAAGGGTTTTCACTTCATCCTGACTCAAAATATTACAACTTCCCTCCTTCTTCCTTCACAGTTATGGAGAAAGAAGGTAGCGTCTTTCGGTGCTTTAAGACCCGGTCGGGTCTAATTCTGCCGGAGTTCGACAAGTGGCGTCCTGCAATTCGCGAACGCTATTTGCTTCACGCGCATCACTCATCTCGGGTTAGTTTTACTTCATTCATCCTTTGTGTTAGCCTTCCAACTGACTCATCATCTCGAATTTATACAAAATGCCAGGCGAATAGCGAACTCAACGACATGGTTGAACACTATGAAGGACTGTTACTTAGCCAGCAACAGGAAATTGAGTCGTGGAGAAGCAAGTTTACTACCCTTGAGACCGACCTTCACTCATCTTCGGGCTCTAAGCAACAGCTAGAAGATCAAGTAGGTAGCCTCACATCTGAGCTTGAGAAGATAAAGGGGGAGCTGAAGGACCAGTACGACCAGAATTACCAACTACAGAACGAGCTTTCTGGTGTTCAGGGTAGACTCCATGAGTCCGAATCATCCGCCGATACCCTGAACAACCAACTCATTGAACTTCACGCGAAGTACAATGCGATTACCAAGTTGCGTGATTCCGAATTGGCTAGGTCGGCGTCGAAGGCCAAAAAAGAGGTAAAGGGACGAGGGATGGAGTTGATTCAAGGAGCCATCCGTTTTATTCAAACTGAGAAGGTTAAGTCGGATCTGGAGTCAGACATCAAAGAGCACGAGAGCAACCTAATCCTGCTGGATCAAATCCACGATGACGATTTCTCCGAAGTGAATGAGAGATCCGAGCTGTCGTCTAGCTTATCTGAAAAGAAAAATCGTCTGGCAGCTCTTCCCGCTTCGTCCTTCAACCCTCAGGATTTTGCGGAGTTTTTCACTGAATCTCCTCCCCTAAGTGAATCAGGGTTAGACTGGGCAGGTAAACGCTAGTTCTTGATGCTTACTTCCTTCTTCTTGCCTTTTGTTTGACCCGAACCGTCTTTTATAGGTCCAAGTGAGACAGAGGGCGTCGTCTTATCCGAAGTCCCTGCTGCACCGAAGGTCATCCCAGGAGATGTTTGTACCGCAGTGAATGAACAAGGAACTTCCCCTGAACAAGTCCCGGCCAAGGAAGCGGATGGAAACCCGACAACCGAAATGGAGGTCGAAGTGTCTGCTGATCCGTAGTGGCTGCGTCCACTCCGAATTGGGGCTTGTCCCATCATTATATATTTTTTTTGAGACTTAAATCTTTATGTTTTTACTTTTGCCTTAGGAGGCTTTATTATCAGTTTCTTTTTGAACAAGATATTTGCCTGAGGAGGCTTTTAAACCTTTTTCCCTTAAGGTTACGATCCCGAGGGGGTCTGGTTAAAATTATATGCGGGTTTGCAAAGTCCGCTTTTAACACTTCTTGGCCTTGTGGCTATGTCATTTGAGAATTTTAGGCTGATCAGGCCCTTCTCTTGGAATGCGAGATCTGGGCTCGGCTTATCGCGAGTTCCCCACTTCGGGTTTAGTCAACTCGGCGAATTTGTTGGGCTTGGGCCTTAAGAACTTTTATGCTTAATGGGCCTCTTGTCTTAAATGCGACGGTTGATCTTTCCCTTCCTTGGAAATAGGGAAAGTCGCACGCCTTTAAGGCAATAACTGCTTTTCTCTATTTCCAAAAACAGTTTAAACCACTCGGGCACACTATCATCATTAAATTACGGTTTCGAGATAAACCCTAGACCTATTATAAGTAGAGGCAAGTTTACCTCTAAATTTTTCCAAGGAACTCCAAAATTCTCTCGATAATTTTTATAACAATGGAAAACGCAACTGTGGTCCCCACCGATCCTGGCAGTCCTCTGTTCCTGTCCGGCGATGGCTTCGAACCGGCCGGCGTTCTCTTTCCTCATGCTGTGTTCCACTTCCCTTCGAGGGAAAAGAAAGAGGCTTACGACTTCATGGACAAGGTCAAAATTCGACTCTCTTGACCAAAACCTTATGCCTTTCACTTTAATTTATTCTTTTTGGTGACAGGTTGTCGACAAACATCGCCGTTTGTGCGACGAGAGGCAGCGGCTGGGCCTTAAGAGGCAAACACTCGAGGCTCGCATTGCTCGAGTGGAGAGGAAGGTGAGAGCCTTGGAAAGTGACCCCTTTCAATGGGAGTGGAGGAACTTCGACTCTATCGCAGAGATCCCGAGGATGCTCCGGATGTATCTCCATGCTAAGGGTCAAGTTCAGGGACCGGTGAATGCCCCAGTTTACACCGCTCCTCTTGATAGCGAAGAGGAAGACGAGGAAAATGACGACAATCCTTGGAAACGTGTCCGGAATGATCCCGAGGTCAACTCCAAAAACAAGGCGTCCACCTCGGACACTAAACCGGCGATGAAGGAGCCTGTTCCTGAGCCCCTTCCATAAATGTTCCTAAACTCTGTTTTCCTTATTTTTTTTGTTGTTTTGAACTCGTAATGGGCCTTGGCCCCTTTATTTATGGAAACATTTTGATTCTCATATCATTCTTGGAGATACGTCTTTTAATGCAGGATCGGGTTGAGAGCATAAATCTCTCCGCGAATCACTCTATTCCTAGGATAGAGTCCGCAGCTTGCTAGGGATACGACATCCCTATAAATTACAGCTTCAACTTCTCCTCACTCCTCACCATTCTTCTTACTTCTGCAGATATGGACTTTAACCTTCGATGTTCAGAGTCTATGCCGGACTTCTCCAGGATCGGAGTGATAGATGAAGATGTTCCAGATGTTCCAAGTAGACGACCTTCTCCACTTCGCGGCTTTTTCAGATCTCAGATCCGAGCTCCATGCGCTTTGATCAAGGACCTCCCAATCAGGGACCAAGGAACATCGATGGCATTCATAGAGGCGCTTGCGCTTCAACACCGGAAGCTTACGCTGGAAAAGAAGAGACTTCGAAAAAGGATTAACTGAATGCAACGCAGGCTTACTACGGTGTCAAGAGATCTTCACATCCTTGGCTCCCATCCCGGAGAGTGGATTGGGCTCGGATTTTCCGATTTTGCTCGTATCCCGGATTGTATGATGCCAGTTCTGGACCTCGCAGGTCAAGGGGTTCAGGTGTTCTGCTCTCCGGGAGGGTTTTCCTAGCCCGAAGTGTGCGAAGATTGATACTTTGTCTTATTTGTTTGAATAAATGTTTTACTTTCGATTTCTTGTATGTTCGCACAGCCGAACTTCTTCATCTTGTATGTTCGCATAGTCGAACTCTTTTCCTAAGAAATAAAACAAATTTTTATTATTAGTAGCTGAACTCTTTTTCGAGCTGCCTACGTACCCATTTCGGGATCAAGCCACACCGTAGTTCATGTACATAACAAAATGCGTATTAAACATAAAACTTCTTTAGATTGATCACGTTCCAAGGTCGCTGGACTGGACTGCCTTCTAAGTCTTTCAACCTATAAACACCATTTCGGACCACCTCGGTAACAATATAAGGTCCTTCCCAATTAATGCCGAGTTTGCCCGCGCCTTCTTCTTTTTTATTATCAAAAACTCGCCTTAGCACATAATCGCCTACAAAGAATGGTTTGCTTTTGACTTTGGAATTGTAGTATCGAGCTGCTGCTTGCTGGTAATTTTGTATCCGAATTAAGGCTTGATCTCGTCTTTCATTAATGGTATCCAGCGAGTCATCGAGCATTGCTGAATTCTCCTCTTCGTTCAATGGTGCTTCTGTTCGGCGAAGACCGGGCACATTGAGTTCAGCCGGTACTACTGCTTCCATGCCATAAACTAGGGAAAACGGAGTCTCTCCGGTAGGTCGCCTAGGGGTTGTTCGATAAGCCCATAGGACGGGCTGGAGTTCATCATACCATCCTCCTTTTAAGTGACTCAAGCGTTTTTTGAGATTGCTCAAAATTGTTTTGTTCGCAGCTTCAGCTTGGCCATTTCCTTGTGGATACCGTGGAGTGGAATAACTGACCTTGATCCCCCATTCTGAGCAAAAGGCTTCGAATTCGTGCGAAATGAACTGTGGCCCATTATCAGTAACTATCTCGTATGGAACCCCATGTCGGCATATGATATTCTTCCAAATGAAAGTATTCACCGCCGAATCTTTGATGCTAGCATATGCTTCAGCTTCGATCCACTTTGAAAAATAATCCGTTAAGACCAATAGGTATTGTGCTCCTCGAGTTGATCTATGCAATGGTCCGATGATATCCATCGACCACCTCATAAACGGGTACGGGGCAGAAATGGAGGAGAATAACTCCGAAGGTTGATGGATCATCGGTGCATGGAGTTGACAACGTTTGCACCTTTGAGCGAACTTGACACAATCCGTGATCATAGTGGGCCAATAATAGCCCATCCTTTTTATTTTAAAAGCCATGGCCCTTCCAGACGCATGACTCCCACATAGACCTTCGTGTACTTCTCTTACGACGATTTCGACTTCGGGTCCAAAGATGCACAATAGGTAGGGATCGCTAACACCTCGCTTATATAATATATCCTTTGATAGACAAAATTTCGCGCTAACGATTCTCATTTTCCTGGCTTGCCACTTGTTTTTCGGGAGCTCGCCTGTCATGATGTAGCGCTTTATTGGCTCCCTCCAATCAGCCCCCCAATCTTTAGCCGGAATTTGGTCAATCTCATGAAATACCCGTGGTTCCGGTTCGGGATGTTCATTTGGTTCAAGGTCTGGTTCGGGATGGTCATCTTCGACTAACGGTTCCGTCTCTATAATAGTTTCTGGAAGTATATCTGGCTCCTTGTTGTGTTTTTTCGACTTCCTCCGTTTAACAGGTGGCAACTCGACTTCGGGCTCGCCACGTTCGCGCGCTGCTGCTCGAGACCTTGTAACAACGAGGACTTCTTTGTCAGTTTTAATGCTTCGCTCCGCGATACATTCAACCGGAATGATTCTTTTTAGTTCAGGATCTGATGTTGACGCTAATGCGGCAAGTGCGTCCGCGGTTGTATTTTCTCCTCGAGGTATGCGAATTAGTTCGAATTTCTTGAAGTCTTTTGAAAGACCCTTCACTACTTCGAGGTATGCTTCCATTCTTAGGTCTTTCGCTTCATAATCGCCATTGAACTGATTAACTACCAACTGTGAATCACAATAAGCAACCACTTCTTCCGCTCCAACCCCTTGTGCTAGTCGAAGTCCGGCAATTAGTGCCTCATATTCTGCTTCATTGTTAGAAGCATTAAACAATAAACGGAATGATTGTTCAAGAATTTCCGATGTTGGAGATTCCAACTTGATTCCTATTCCAGATCCTTGTTTTGATGAAGATCCATCTACATACAGTTTCCAAGTCTGATTCTCTGGTTGCTCCGGTGTGCCCAGCACTGGTAGTTCGGTTAGGAAATCTGCCAAAACTTGAGCCTTCATGCTGACTCGGCTTTTATATTCTATATCATATTCACTTAGTTCCACTGCCCACTTCGCCAATCGTCCGGATTGATTTGGACTATGAAGTATTGTTCGGAGTGGCTGGTTGGTTAACACTTCGATTGGATGAGATTGGAAGTATGGGCGCAGCTTCCGGGCTGAAGTTACTACCGCAAGCGCGAGTTTTTCCATCATTGTGTATCTTGTTTCTGGATCTGTCATTGACTTACTTATGTAGTAAATCGGCTTTTGCTCTCCACGGTCCTCCCGGACCAAAACTCCACTAACTGCATGTTTTGACACTGAAACATACAAATAGAGCTTCTCGTCCACCTCGGGTTTAGACAACACTGGTGGAGTGGTAAGGTATGCTTTAAGTTGTCCGAAAGCTTCTTCACACTTCTCATCCCAAAGGAAACCTTTATTTCCCTTAAGAATTTGATAAAAGGGTAGAGATTTGTCCGTTGATCTTGAAATAAATCTGTTTAGGGCTGCAATTCGACCAGTCAGACGCTGTACTTCCTTGAAGTTCTTCGGGGATGGCATGTTTAGAAAGGCATTAATTTGGTTTGGATTAGCTTCGATTCCTCTTTTTGTCACGATATAACCAAGGAACTCTCCGGATGGAACTCAGAAAGTGCACTTCGCCGGGTTCAGCTTCATTTGATATCGGTTGAGAATTTCAAAACACTCTTCCAAATGCTTAATGTGATCCTCTTTTTTCAAAGACTTAACCAGCATATCGTCTATGTAGACTTCCATTGTCTTCCCGAGATGCTCATGGAACATTTTATTGACCAATCGTTGATAAGTTGCACCTGCGTTTTTTAAACCAAAAGGCATTACTTTATAACAATAAGTACCTCTGTCTGTGATGAATGACGTCTTTTCTTGGTCTTCGGGATCCACCATTATTTGATTATAACCCGAGAAAGCATCCATGAAAGTTAATAACTCATTCCCAGCGGTAGATTCTACGAGCCGGTCTATATGCGGGAGCGGAAAACTATCTTTCGGACATGCTTTATTGAGATCGGTGAAGTCGATACACACCCTGTCTTTTCCATTTTTCTTTTTGACCACGACAGTGTTTGCTACCCACTCCGGGTATTGTACTTCCCTTATAGATCCTATTTTTAATAGTTTGTCCACTTCATCATTTACAGCCTTTGCTCGCTCTACTCCGAGTTTCCTTCTCTTTTGTTTCACAGGCTTAAAACTTGGATCTACGTTCAATTTGTGGCAGATTATGCTTGGATCTATGCCAGGCATATCGGCCGCTGACCATGCAAATGCGTCTTATTTTTCCTTAGAAGTTCAATCAAAGCTTCTTTTATTTCGCCAGTCAAAGTGACTCCAATTCGGACTTTCCGATCTGGTTTGTCTTCTTCCAATGCTACTTCGATTACTACATCGTCTTCTTTTTGCCCACTAGGAAATCTTGGAATTTCCTTCTTCGCAGGTTTCGTTAATTGCTATTGGATCTTTAGTCGATGACTGGTTAGATAACACGTTCGTGAAGCTTCTTGACTTCCTCGAATTGTTTCCACTCCACTAGGAGTTGGAAATTTGATGCATTGATGATACGTCGAGGGAACTGCCTTCATTTGATAAATCCATGGAGTCCCAAGGATGATGTTGTAGGCTGCCGGTTTATCAAAAACAACAAAATCTACTATCTTTGACACGTTTTTGGCAAGAACTGGTAGCTTGATCGTCCCGAGAGACATGGCCGATTCGCTTGTGAATGCCACCAAAGGAGACGGCGGTCCTACTATATCTGCCCGACTGATTCCCATCCTTTCCAGGGTACCTAAAAAGATTAAGTCGACCGAACTGCCCGTATCAATGAGAATTCTCGAAACTTCGAAGTTGGCAACGTCTAAGGTAATGACTAGGGCGTCATCATGAGGCCTTTCGAGGTGACATGTTTCTTCTTCGTCAAATGATATTGACGCGCCTTGAAAGTCCATTTCTTCGCCTAAATTCGCTTTAAATAAAACATTTCGCCTATGCTTCTTTATGGCATTGATCGTATCCCGACAAAGCTTGGAACCTCCAATGATTACATTGATTTTTCCCTTCGAACTTCTAGGTTCTTCTTCGTTGGATTGCCTAGGTCTTTTTAAATTCTGATCTTTAGGGGTATCCTTTGCCTCGTGATATTCTTTCACGAAATCTTCTATCTTGAATTTAGAAAGATCTCCACTGGCCCACAGCTCTGCGAGGTGCTTCTTGAGGACACTACAGTCTTTGGTTAAGTGTCCGGTTACCTTATGGATGTCACAATACAAACTTTCGTCACGGACCCAAGTGTTCGACCTCCCTTTTCCTTGAAATTGTTTCCCGACGGTATTGTTGAGGGGTTGCGATCCGAACTTTTTAGGTCCTTGGTTCTCTCTGGGTTCAAACTTTTTGGTAGGGAAAGTGACCGCTGGTTTTGCTTGTTTGTTCCTTTTCGCAAAACTCTCTTTTTCGTCTTCTACTTCCATCCAGTTATTTGCACGGAAAAGTGCGTCTTGAATTGTGTCCGGTTTGTGAAGTATTAGATCTTCTTTGAACCTCGAGTCATGCCATAAACCTTTTCGTAGGGCAGATAGAGCTGACTGCTGCGAGATTCTTGGGAGTTTTGACAGCACCCCCTTGAATTTGGTGATGAAAGTTCTAAGTGACTCATTTGGCCCTTGTGTTAGATTCCAAAGGTCAGCATCCGAAACGCTTTTATCCATGAGGATAGAATATTGTTTCAGGAAAACAGCCGACAACTCGTCGAAGTTATTGATTGAGCCTGGTTCCAGCTGAGTGAACCACATTAGTGCTTGACCGCAAAGATTTTCCGAAAAGAGTTTGCAGTATCCTGCATCCTCATCAGCTTCATCCAATTCGACTCTTCCAGCGGCAATCAGAAAAGCTGCGAGATAGCTTTTTGGGTCTTCTAATCCACTGTACGGATCCAGTTTGAGTTTCCGAGAATCCTTGATTCTCAAATTTGCAATTCGCGGAATGAAAGGAGTTCGCCTAGCTTCCTCGATGACTCGGTTGATGTCCGGCTCCGAACTGGTGGCCTGGTGGAACTTTGACTTCATTTCTTTTAGTTCCTGGCTAACCTTTCTCATGGTTTCGAGTTGGTCGAAGCTTTCTTGATCATACTGATCTTCAAGCTGGTTTCCATCTCCGAGCTGCGTCTCTTCTTCCACATCCGGTTGAATTGTTGGGTTAGGAGTTGTTTGTTCGTTGGTCTCACTTCGCACACGGGAGTTTGGCGTACTGAACATACTTCTTCGAACTCCCACCGTATTTCCTGTACCTAGAGAACGAACACGAGATTGAATAGTATTGACGCTTTGACCAAGAGATACCTGGGTTGTTTTAAGCGTCTCCACAGCTTTTTCCACATCCGAGAACTTCTGCGACATTTCTGTTATGGCTTGCTGCATGGTCTTGAGAGCCTCGGCTACTGACGAATCAGGGATGCTTGCTCCAGACATTGCTGCTTATCTCGGAAATGAGAGAAATCTGACAACTCAAGAATCTTCTAGGTCCCCACAGGCGGCGCCAAAATGTGGACGTCGGATTCGCACACTTGAATATTTGTTTAATTAGTGGGAATGATTATTCTTGAGGACAAAAATATGATGAAAAAGCTATGAATTGCAATAAGAATGACTATAGTGTATTTGCTAGAAAAATTGCGTATGTTTTACATGGCTATTAGCCCTCTTATTTATATTGACAAACGACATTTAACTCTCAATTAAACATAATTATTCTCTCTTAAATGTGTCCGTTTTGGTCTTCGAGTTTTAATGCTCAACGTTTGAATTTGAATTGATTCCGATCTTCATGGGCTTCGCCTTTTGGCCCAAGTCACCCGTTCTAACTTCGACTTCGATTCCGAGTCATATCCCGAGGTGTGACCACTCCGGGCTCTCTTTATGGTGACGCCCACTTCGATTATACCTTGTAAACCATGGGCCTAATGGGCCTTTTCCTCTGTGGGCCTTCATCCTGATTACGTGGCGATCTTTGGTTGGTCCCGGTCTACTGATGCGGGATCCGACACCAACAGGGTGTTGCACAACCACTCAAGTTTTGTTTTTTTCAAATATATCACAAAACTAAAATTTAACTTTCAACATTCAAAACTAAACGCTAAACCTTAAACAATAAGCCATATACCCCTAAAAACTATACCCTGAATCTAAAATAGTCAACACAGACCTAAAAATTTAAATTTTAAATTCTTGAAAAACAATTTTTGTGTTTGTAGTATTTTTAAAAAACCAAAATTTTTGGTGATGTTTTTGGAATTATAAACTTATAGTGGTATTTTTTGCAACAAAACCTGAAAGTATGACATTTTGAGGAATTTCTCATGATTTTTATTACCTTTTACCTTTTAAAACTAAAAGCCTTTCTAGTAAAATCACAAGTTTACTCAAGAGAACTGAAAATAACGTTTTCCATATTGTAGATTTTAAATTGTGTGTGACCCTTCTCTTACGTAGAACGGTAGAAGTGATCCAAGAAAATGGCAATTAGGGTTTATAGTCAGTACAAACTTTTTAGGACATTAAATTTCATTAATTGAACAATTTTATTGAAACCAAATATATGAAAGTGTTCAGGTACCCATTGAAATAGTTTTTATGAAATTTTTATTTTAAATTATGTTTTATTTTTGACTAAAGAATTGTTCAAAATTTGAAACAAAAAAATTAGTTAAACATTCAAGGGCAAAACTAAACAACCATTGTCTTTGATAAAAGGGTCATGTTTTTGTTTGGGAGCTACGCTACTTTATCTTTTGGGATCCGGTTGCATTTCTCGTTCTTATACTAAATCATATAGACGAGATCTAGTCATATTTGACTCCAGAAACGCTAACCAAACTTTTTACTCTAGAAATGCTAACCAAACTTCTTATTGCTTCCCAAAGTTTTGTAAGTAGGGACAAAGTCTTATGAATTTTTTTATATATATATACCTACACTACTTCAGCTTTCGAGGTCCGGTTGCATTTCTCGTTCTTATACTCATTCATACACACTAGATCTAGTCATATTTGACTAAAAAAACAGTAATCAAGTTTCTTATTACTTCCCAGATCGCATATCAAATAAGTCTGTATACAAATTCATTATTATCCATATTTTTTCATTTGATTAATTTCTTTTAACATATTTTAGTTTGCGTACAAGGTTTTATACATTAGGAAAAAATGAAGTTATTCTATCATATGACTAAATATTTTTCAACAAATCTATGCTTAAATCAATCGTTAAATGTAATATGACTAGGCATGTCAACAAGGGTCAAAGCCCGCTATTTTCATACAAATTTTTATATGAAAACAGCGGATACGAACTTAAAAATATATGTCCAGAAAATATTGGGCCCTTCGGGCTAAGCCTTCTAAAAAATAATTTGACTTTTATTTGTTAGTATTTCCGTTTAATTGAGAGTTTTGTTTAAATAATTTTTTTAATAGAATTAAAAACTGATGAGGACATGAGTTCAAACCATACCGAAGTTGTCCGGGTTCCGACTATGTACCAATCACCTAGAACAAGGTCCGGTACAAAGACAATGCGGGAAGAATTCAACAAAGCTGTGGAGAGTTTGATAAGCTATAAAGAAATGGAGAACACCATCACACAATTCGATAATCTCACCCTTTGTAGCAATAAGCTTAAACAAGAAGAAAGAGAGGCCAAGGAGGAGCAACAAACAAAGGTTAAGAGTCTAGACTTAAGTGTTGGCCCAAGCTTTTATGAACCAACAAGTGAAAGGCCTCTTCTCAAGACAAGTCAAGCCCAAGTTCTCTTTGTCATCACACCAAACGACGCCACTTAAGGAAACGTACGAGGAAGACGTCCCAAGGCCGAGAGCTTCCTCCCCAAGCTAAGGTATGCGTTTAAATCTTTTCAATTAAATGTCAAATTTCCTTTTCTTTTGCAGGTTGGTTGAAATTAGTCTAGATTTACTTTTGTCATTTATTTCTCAATTATTTGTTGCCTTTTATTCTCTTTTTCAAGACCCTAGAAGGTCAAGGCTGTCGGCATATTAATAAGGTCCATTGCAGCCATTGTAGCTCACGTTTTTGCCTATTATCAATAAAGAGAGAATTTTCTTTAAGTGTTTACGAGTTCACCGATCTTGTGCGGGTTCCCCTGGATTAGTGAGTTCTTCGACTTATCACAATCTCACTCATCGATTGTGTGGCGTCCCTCGATCCATTCCATCCTTTAGCCGAAGCAGAGAGAACCGTGTGGTCCTTTGTACCGGCTCCATCAACTCCGGTTACGACATCTACGTAGATAGAACCGTGTGGCCATCTACTTGGATCCTATCAACTCCTTGATCTTATATCATTTTGGTATCAGAGCCTAAACGCTC
Source organism: Arabidopsis arenosa (assembly GCA_905216605.1). NCBI lineage: Eukaryota > Viridiplantae > Streptophyta > Magnoliopsida > Brassicales > Brassicaceae > Arabidopsis > Arabidopsis arenosa. The sequence continues at coordinate 15,204,684 of LR999457.1, read as the reverse complement.
CTTACCCAGGTTGCTTCTTTTCATTTGTTCATTGCAAAAAAAAAAAAAAAAAAAACAAAAGTTCTCGTGTTTTGTTTTGTTGCCGTGTCGTCTCTGTTTTACATACGTTTGTGTTTCTTGAATATTTTTATTTTTATTTTTTTTATAATGAATAACGTATGACAAAGATGAAGAACAAATAGATGTTTGTTTAAAATAATGTATTAATTAAAACTAATGCAACAAGAAAATCAACACAATGAAATGAAACTAAACAAAACCAATAAATTAAAAACAGAGACACGGCAATGATGAAACAGAGATGCAAAAAATTTATTTATTTATTTATTTTTTTAAGTGAAACAACAGCAATGAAGGACTAAGAATGGAGATATGCAACAAAACAGATTCAAGCAAACGAGAAAGATAATGAGTGCACAACCAGATCTAATATGAAAAGAAGAAGAAAAGTTTACGTAACTCTTTACGTGTGATACGTTTGATTTGTGTGTTAAGTGTGTGACAGGACCATTTAATGGCGGACAACGAAGAAAATCCTAACATACTCCAAGCCCTCGCTGCTATTCAGACCCAACTCCAAACCATGGGCGACCGTCTCAACCGGATTGAACAACAACCACATGGAGCAGGGGAAGGACACGTACCCGACCTTAATGATGATCCTCCACGGAACCAGCCTCAACAACGACAACACAATCAGCAAGACCTGCGTAATGAACATCAAAGACAAAGGGATCCAATCCATCGAGGCCGCATGCGTGATGATGAGGTTGCACGACAAGGCAATAAGGAGGTTAAGCTCACTGCCCCTACCTTTGCGGGGAGAGTCAACCCCGAGGCCTATCTTGATTGGGAAAACCGAATGGAGTATATATTCGATTATTATGGCTACTCGGACCAAAAGAAAGTAGCTTTAGCAGCAGCACAACTCACCGACACTGCACTCACTTGGTGGGATAGAGAAGTCGCAGGAAGGAGGCGACATCGACATGCCCAAATCACAACTTGGGATGACATGCGGTTCAGTTTGCGAAAGAGGTATGTACCTCCATATTTTTATCGAGACTTACAGAAAAAGTTTCGTCAATGTGTGCAGAGAACCCGAAGTGTGGAAGAATATTTTGAGGAATTCGAACAACTCAAGAACCGTCTAGAGTCCGAGGAGTTGGAAGAGACGCTAATGGCACACTTCCTCGACGGCTTACAAGACCGTATTGCTAGAAAGGTAGAAAGACAACCATACCATGATTTTGGGGATCTCCTCCACTTAGCCATTCAAGCCGAACAACACATTCAGAGGAAAGTAGCATCTACAAGCCGGTCCAAGTCACATTGGAATATACCATCTGTGAAGAATGTAGATAAGGCCAAGTCCCTAGAAGTTGAATCACGGTTTAAGAAGCAAACACTCGCACCCTCGAAAGAAGCTCAAGCAGAACAAGGTAAGTTCAAAAATAATCAACGAGCTAGAGATATAACATGTTTTAAATGCCAGGGTAAAGGACACATGGCTAAAGAATGTCCCAACAATCGAGTGATGATCGTCACATCCACCGGTGATTATGAGTCCCAAGATGAAAATGAAGAGAATGAGGACGGCTCGGAGGATGATGTTGAATACCCTGATGTGGGTGAGCTTCTTGTGACAAGAAGAATGTTGAGTATCATGGTGGAGCCAGAAACAATGCAACGGGAAAACATTTTCCATACAAGATGCACCGTAAACTCAAAGGTATGTAGTTTGATTATCGATGGAGGTTCTTGCACTAACGTAGCTAGCAAGTATATGGTTGAAAAATTAGGTCTTCGGACGACTAAGCACCCCCGACCCTACAAGCTACGGTGGCTCAACGACGAAGTTGAATTAAAGATTGCAGACCAAGTCACTGTTCCATTTAGTGTGGGAAAGTATAGTGATCAAGTCCTATGTGATGTGGTGCCCATGAAAGCAAGTCACCTTCTCCTAGGAAGGCCATGGCAATTTGATAAAGAGACAATACACAACGGACGCACTAACTACTACTCGTTCACCCACGACAAACGAAAGTATAATCTTGCTCCACTTACGCCACTACAAGTCCAAGAAATGCAAATAAAGTTTGCAAAGGACTCCAAGGTAAGTAGAACTAACTTATATGTTTCTTATAGTACTATTTCTAAAGCCCTAGATCACCATGACTCGGTGCTACTAATGGTCTTTAAGGAAGGGTTACTTTCAGGTACAAATGAGCTAGAGCTACCATATGAGATAACATCTTTGTTAGACAGATTTAAGGACGTCTTCCCCGAGGACATTCCACCTGGCTTACCCCCAAATCGAGGCATTGAACACCAAATCGACCTTGTTCCCGGGTCAGCGCTTCCTAACCGGCCAGCGTATCGCATGAACCCGACCGAGACTAAGGAGCTTGAGAAGCAAGTTCAGGAGTTGATGACAAAAGGCTACATACGGGAGAGTCTAAGTCCTTGCGCGGTCCCAGTTCTATTGGTACCAAAGAAAGACGGAACATGGCGAATGTGTGTCGACTGTCGGGCCATCAACAATATCACCATTAAATACCATCATCCCATCCCATGGCTAGACGACATGCTCGATGAGTTGAGCGGGGCTACCATTTTTTCAAAGGTGGATCTAAAGAGTGGATATCACCAAGTGCGAATGAAAGAAGGAGATGAATGGAAAACCGCCTTCAAAACAAAACAAGGCCTCTACGAATGGTTAGTTATGCCTTTCGGCCTTACAAATGCTCCTAGCACGTTCATGAGACTCATGAACCATGTCTTACAGGCATACATCGGTAAGTTTGTTGTGGTATACTTTGATGATATTTTAATTTATAGCAAATGTTTTTCTGATCATGTCAAGCACCTTGAGCAAATCTTAGAGACTCTTCGCCAAGAAGGTCTTTTTGCCAACCTCAAGAAGTGCACCTTCTGCACTAATGAACTAGTCTTTTTAGGTTTTGTTGTAAGTTCTCAGGGATTACAGGTGGACCAAGAAAAGATTAAGGCAATTCAAGACTGGCCTACCCCGACTACTATTGGACATGTTAGAAGCTTTCACGGCTTAGCTAGCTTCTATCGGCGTTTTGTCAAAGACTTTAGCACCATCGCCGCACCTTTAACGACCGTCATCAAGAAGAATGCCGTTTTCTCTTGGGGACAATCTCAACAAGATGCTTTTGACAGACTCAAACACAGCCTCACTAACGCCCCGGTATTAGTACTTCCTGATTTCGATAACACTTTTGAAGTTGAATGTGATGCTTCAGGTCTCGGCATTGGAGCGGTGCTAACTCAAAGAGGAAAACCCGTCGCCTACTTTAGTGAGAAGTTAAGTGGAGCCACTTTAAACTATCCGACTTACGACAAGGAACTATATGCGTTGGTGAGATCATTGGAAACATGGCAACACTATCTACTGGCTAAAGAATTTGTCATACACACGGACCATGAGACGTTAAAACACCTACGGGGCCAAACAACACTCAAACAGCGACACGCAAGATGGTTGGAGTTTGTAGAAACGTTCCCTTACATCATCAAATACAAAAAGGGCAAGGACAACATAGTCGCTGATGCTCTTTCTCGACGTTATGCTCTAATCTCAACCATGGAAGCAAAAGTAATGGGGTTTGAACACTTGAAAGACCAATACGAAGAAGACCCTGATTTCGGAGCTATATATCAAGACTGTACTACAGCCGCGTCCGGTCCATTTTATCAACATGAAGGGTTCCTTTTTCGATACAAGCGCCTATGCATACCACAAGGATCAATAAGGGAACTACTAATCCGCGAGTCCCATGAAGGAGGATTAATGGGACACTTCGGAGTGGATAAGACATTAAGTGTTCTTGTTGAACATTTTTTCTGGCCTCACCTCAAACGCGACGTCGAGAGATTCTGCGCAAGATGTGTCACTTGCATCAAAACAAAATCCTGGTCCCATCCTTACGGTCTTTATATGCCTTTACCTATACCTAACATGCCTTGGGTAGATATTTCCATGGATTTCGTGTTAGGTTTACCAACGATCAGGCACAAGGACTCTATTTTTGTAGTGGTGGATCGATTTTCAAAAATGGCACATTTCATACCATGTGCAAAGACAAATGATGCAACGCAAACCGCCGACTTGTTCTTCAAGGAAGTAGTGCGCTTACATGGAATACCACGAACCATCGTCTCAGATCGAGATACGAAGTTCCTTGGACACTTTTGGCGAACACTTTGGCGAAAGCTAGGGACAAAGCTACTATTCTCCACAACATGCCACCCACAAACAGATGGACAGACCGAAGTGGTCAATCGCACACTCTCAGCTCTCTTAAGAGCCACGATCGGTAAAAATTTAAAAAATTGGCTAGATTGTATCCCTTACATTGAATTTGCTTACAATCGTGCTTGCCATTCGGCCACTAAGCTTTCCCCTTTTGAGATTGTCTACGGATTCAAGCCCACAACACCACTAGATCTTTCACCATTACCGCCTACGGAACAAACAAGCCAAGATGGTGTGGCTAAAGCCGAGGCCATCAAGAAACTTCATGAAACAGTGAAAGAAAATCTCGAGAAAAAGGCCGCAAAGATAAAACAACAAGTTGACAAAGGAAGGAAGGAAATGATTTTTGAGCCTGGTGATTGGGTTTGGTTACACATGAGACCCGAAAGATTTCCAAACCAAAGGAAGTCCAAACTATCGCCGCGTGGAGATGGTCCATTCAAGATATTGGAACGCATCAACAACAATGCCTATCGACTCGAGCTTCCAGGTGAGTTAAAAATTTCAACAAGTTTCAATGTCGCTGATTTGGCGCCTTTTCTTGAAGGTGAACCGGTTCTGAGGACAGAACCCTCTCAAGAGGGAGAGAATGATGAAGACATGAGTTCAAACCATACCGAAGTTGTCCGGGTTCCGACTATGTACCAACCACCTAGAACAAGGTCCGGTACAAAGACAATGCGGGAAGAATTCAACAAAGCTGTGGAGAGTTTGATAAGCTATAAAGAAATGGAGAACACCATCACACAATTCGATAATCTCACCCTTTGTAGCAATAAGCTTAAACAAGAAGAAAGAGAGGCCAAGGAGGAGCAACAAACAAAGGTTAAGAGTCTAGACTTAAGTGTTGGCCCAAGCTTTTATGAACCAACAAGTGAAAGGCCTCTTCTCAAGACAAGTCAAGCCCAAGTTCTCTTTGTCATCACACCAAACGACGCCACTTAAGGAAACGTACGAGGAAGACGTCCCAAGGCCGAGAGCTTCCTCCCCAAGCTAAGGTATGCGTTTAAATCTTTTCAATTAAATGTCAAATTTCCTTTTCTTTTGCAGGTTGGTTGAAATTAGTCTAGATTTACTTTTGTCATTTATTTCTCAATTATTTGTTGCCTTTTATTCTCTTTTTCAAGACCCTAGAAGGTCAAGGCTGTCGGCATATTAATAAGGTCCATTGCAGCCATTGTAGCTCACGTTTTTGCCTATTATCAATAAAGAGAGAATTTTCTTTAAGTGTTTACGAGTTCACCGATCTTGTGCGGGTTCCCCTGGATTAGTGAGTTCTTCGACTTATCACAATCTCACTCATCGATTGTGTGGCGTCCCTCGATCCATTCCATCCTTTAGCCGAAGCAGAGAGAACCGTGTGGTCCTTTGTACCGGCTCCATCAACTCCGGTTACGACATCTACGTAGATAGAACCGTGTGGCCATCTACTTGGATCCTATCAACTCCTTGATCTTATATCATTTTGGTATCAGAGCCTAAACGCTCCTTACCCAGGTTGCTTCTTTTCATTTGTTCATTGCAAAAAAAAAAAAAAAAAAAAACAAAAGTTCTCGTGTTTTGTTTTGTTGCCGTGTCGTCTCTGTTTTACATACGTTTGTGTTTCTTGAATATTTTTATTTTTATTTTTTTTATAATGAATAACGTATGACAAAGATGAAGAACAAATAGATGTTTGTTTAAAATAATGTATTAATTAAAACTAATGCAACAAGAAAATCAACACAATGAAATGAAACTAAACAAAACCAATAAATTAAAAACAGAGACACGGCAATGATGAAACAGAGATGCAAAAAATTTATTTATTTATTTATTTTTTTAAGTGAAACAACAGCAATGAAGGACTAAGAATGGAGATATGCAACAAAACAGATTCAAGCAAACGAGAAAGATAATGAGTGCACAAACAGATCTAATATGAAAAGAAGAAGAAAAGTTTACGTAACTCTTTACGTGTGATACGTTTGATTTGTGTGTTAAGTGTGTGACAGGACCATTTAATGGCGGACAACGAAGAAAATCCTAACATACTCCAAGCCCTCGCTGCTATTCAGACCCAACTCCAAACCATGGGCGACCGTCTCAACCGGATTGAACAACAACCACATGGAGCAGGGGAAGGACACGTACCCGACCTTAATGATGATCCTCCACGGAACCAGCCTCAACAACGACAACACAATCAGCAAGACCTGCGTAATGAACATCAAAGACAAAGGGATCCAATCCATCGAGGCCGCATGCGTGATGATGAGGTTGCACGACAAGGCAATAAGGAGGTTAAGCTCACTGCCCCTACCTTTGCGGGGAGAGTCAACCCCGAGGCCTATCTTGATTGGGAAAACCGAATGGAGTATATATTCGATTATTATGGCTACTCGGACCAAAAGAAAGTAGCTTTAGCAGCAGCACAACTCACCGACACTGCACTCACTTGGTGGGATAGAGAAGTCGCAGGAAGGAGGCGACATCGACATGCCCAAATCACAACTTGGGATGACATGCGGTTCAGTTTGCGAAAGAGGTATGTACCTCCATATTTTTATCGAGACTTACAGAAAAAGTTTCGTCAATGTGTGCAGAGAACCCGAAGTGTGGAAGAATATTTTGAGGAATTCGAACAACTCAAGAACCGTCTAGAGTCCGAGGAGTTGGAAGAGACGCTAATGGCACACTTCCTCGACGGCTTACAAGACCGTATTGCTAGAAAGGTAGAAAGACAACCATACCATGATTTTGGGGATCTCCTCCACTTAGCCATTCAAGCCGAACAACACATTCAGAGGAAAGTAGCATCTACAAGCCGGTCCAAGTCACATTGGAATATACCATCTGTGAAGAATGTAGATAAGGCCAAGTCCCTAGAAGTTGAATCACGGTTTAAGAAGCAAACACTCGCACCCTCGAAAGAAGCTCAAGCAGAACAAGGTAAGTTCAAAAATAATCAACGAGCTAGAGATATAACATGTTTTAAATGCCAGGGTAAAGGACACATGGCTAAAGAATGTCCCAACAATCGAGTGATGATCGTCACATCCACCGGTGATTATGAGTCCCAAGATGAAAATGAAGAGAATGAGGACGGCTCGGAGGATGATGTTGAATACCCTGATGTGGGTGAGCTTCTTGTGACAAGAAGAATGTTGAGTATCATGGTGGAGCCAGAAACAATGCAACGGGAAAACATTTTCCATACAAGATGCACCGTAAACTCAAAGGTATGTAGTTTGATTATCGATGGAGGTTCTTGCACTAACGTAGCTAGCAAGTATATGGTTGAAAAATTAGGTCTTCGGACGACTAAGCACCCCCGACCCTACAAGCTACGGTGGCTCAACGACGAAGTTGAATTAAAGATTGCAGACCAAGTCACTGTTCCATTTAGTGTGGGAAAGTATAGTGATCAAGTCCTATGTGATGTGGTGCCCATGAAAGCAAGTCACCTTCTCCTAGGAAGGCCATGGCAATTTGATAAAGAGACAATACACAACGGACGCACTAACTACTACTCGTTCACCCACGACAAACGAAAGTATAATCTTGCTCCACTTACGCCACTACAAGTCCAAGAAATGCAAATAAAGTTTGCAAAGGACTCCAAGGTAAGTAGAACTAACTTATATGTTTCTTATAGTACTATTTCTAAAGCCCTAGATCACCATGACTCGGTGCTACTAATGGTCTTTAAGGAAGGGTTACTTTCAGGTACAAATGAGCTAGAGCTACCATATGAGATAACATCTTTGTTAGACAGATTTAAGGACGTCTTCCCCGAGGACATTCCACCTGGCTTACCCCCAAATCGAGGCATTGAACACCAAATCGACCTTGTTCCCGGGTCAGCGCTTCCTAACCGGCCAGCGTATCGCATGAACCCGACCGAGACTAAGGAGCTTGAGAAGCAAGTTCAGGAGTTGATGACAAAAGGCTACATACGGGAGAGTCTAAGTCCTTGCGCGGTCCCAGTTCTATTGGTACCAAAGAAAGACGGAACATGGCGAATGTGTGTCGACTGTCGGGCCATCAACAATATCACCATTAAATACCATCATCCCATCCCACGGCTAGACGACATGCTCGATGAGTTGAGCGGGGCTACCATTTTTTCAAAGGTGGATCTAAAGAGTGGATATCACCAAGTGCGAATGAAAGAAGGAGATGAATGGAAAACCGCCTTCAAAACAAAACAAGGCCTCTACGAATGGTTAGTTATGCCTTTCGGCCTTACAAATGCTCCTAGCACGTTCATGAGACTCATGAACCATGTCTTACAGGCATACATCGGTAAGTTTGTTGTGGTATACTTTGATGATATTTTAATTTATAGCAAATGTTTTTCTGATCATGTCAAGCACCTTGAGCAAATCTTAGAGACTCTTCGCCAAGAAGGTCTTTTTGCCAACCTCAAGAAGTGCACCTTCTGCACTAATGAACTAGTCTTTTTAGGTTTTGTTGTAAGTTCTCAGGGATTACAGGTGGACCAAGAAAAGATTAAGGCAATTCAAGACTGGCCTACCCCGACTACTATTGGACATGTTAGAAGCTTTCACGGCTTAGCTAGCTTCTATCGGCGTTTTGTCAAAGACTTTAGCACCATCGCCGCACCTTTAACGACCGTCATCAAGAAGAATGCCGTTTTCTCTTGGGGACAATCTCAACAAGATGCTTTTGACAGACTCAAACACAGCCTCACTAACGCCCCGGTATTAGTACTTCCTGATTTCGATAACACTTTTGAAGTTGAATGTGATGCTTCAGGTCTCGGCATTGGAGCGGTGCTAACTCAAAGAGGAAAACCCGTCGCCTACTTTAGTGAGAAGTTAAGTGGAGCCACTTTAAACTATCCGACTTACGACAAGGAACTATATGCGTTGGTGAGATCATTGGAAACATGGCAACACTATCTACTGGCTAAAGAATTTGTCATACACACGGACCATGAGACGTTAAAACACCTACGGGGCCAAACAACACTCAAACGGCGACACGCAAGATGGTTGGAGTTTGTAGAAACGTTCCCTTACATCATCAAATACAAAAAGGGCAAGGACAACATAGTCGCTGATGCTCTTTCTCGACGTTATGCTCTAATCTCAACCATGGAAGCAAAAGTAATGGGGTTTGAACACTTGAAAGACCAATACGAAGAAGACCCTGATTTCGGAGCTATATATCAAGACTGTACTACAGCCGCGTCCGGTCCATTTTATCAACATGAAGGGTTCCTTTTTCGATACAAGCGCCTATGCATACCACAAGGATCAATAAGGGAACTACTAATCCGCGAGTCCCATGAAGGAGGATTAATGGGACACTTCGGAGTGGATAAGACATTAAGTGTTCTTGTTGAACATTTTTTCTGGCCTCACCTCAAACGCGACGTCGAGAGATTCTGCGCAAGATGTGTCACTTGCATCAAAACAAAATCCTGGTCCCATCCTTACGGTCTTTATATGCCTTTACCTATACCTAACATGCCTTGGGTAGATATTTCCATGGATTTCGTGTTAGGTTTACCAACGATCAGGCACAAGGACTCTATTTTTGTAGTGGTGGATCGATTTTCAAAAATGGCACATTTCATACCATGTGCAAAGACAAATGATGCAACGCAAACCGCCGACTTGTTCTTCAAGGAAGTAGTGCGCTTACATGGAATACCACGAACCATCGTCTCAGATCGAGATACGAAGTTCCTTGGACACTTTTGGCGAACACTTTGGCGAAAGCTAGGGACAAAGCTACTATTCTCCACAACATGCCACCCACAAACAGATGGACAGACCGAAGTGGTCAATCGCACACTCTCAGCTCTCTTAAGAGCCACGATCGGTAAAAATTTAAAAAATTGGCTAGATTGTATCCCTTACATTGAATTTGCTTACAATCGTGCTTGCCATTCGGCCACTAAGCTTTCCCCTTTTGAGATTGTCTACGGATTCAAGCCCACAACACCACTAGATCTTTCACCATTACCGCCTACGGAACAAACAAGCCAAGATGGTGTGGCTAAAGCCGAGGCCATCAAGAAACTTCATGAAACAGTGAAAGAAAATCTCGAGAAAAAGGCCGCAAAGATAAAACAACAAGTTGACAAAGGAAGGAAGGAAATGATTTTTGAGCCTGGTGATTGGGTTTGGTTACACATGAGACCCGAAAGATTTCCAAACCAAAGGAAGTCCAAACTATCGCCGCGTGGAGATGGTCCATTCAAGATATTGGAACGCATCAACAACAATGCCTATCGACTCGAGCTTCCAGGTGAGTTAAAAATTTCAACAAGTTTCAATGTCGCTGATTTGGCGCCTTTTCTTGAAGGTGAACCGGTTCTGAGGACAGAACCCTCTCAAGAGGGAGAGAATGATGAAGACATGAGTTCAAACCATACCGAAGTTGTCCGGGTTCCGACTATGTACCAACCACCTAGAACAAGGTCCGGTACAAAGACAATGCGGGAAGAATTCAACAAAGCTGTGGAGAGTTTGATAAGCTATAAAGAAATGGAGAACACCATCACACAATTCGATAATCTCACCCTTTGTAGCAATAAGCTTAAACAAGAAGAAAGAGAGGCCAAGGAGGAGCAACAAACAAAGGTTAAGAGTCTAGACTTAAGTGTTGGCCCAAGCTTTTATGAACCAACAAGTGAAAGGCCTCTTCTCAAGACAAGTCAAGCCCAAGTTCTCTTTGTCATCACACCAAACGACGCCACTTAAGGAAACGTACGAGGAAGACGTCCCAAGGCCGAGAGCTTCCTCCCCAAGCTAAGGTATGCGTTTAAATCTTTTCAATTAAATGTCAAATTTCCTTTTCTTTTGCAGGTTGGTTGAAATTAGTCTAGATTTACTTTTGTCATTTATTTCTCAATTATTTGTTGCCTTTTATTCTCTTTTTCAAGACCCTAGAAGGTCAAGGCTGTCGGCATATTAATAAGGTCCATTGCAGCCATTGTAGCTCACGTTTTTGCCTATTATCAATAAAGAGAGAATTTTCTTTAAGTGTTTACGAGTTCACCGATCTTGTGCGGGTTCCCCTGGATTAGTGAGTTCTTCGACTTATCACAATCTCACTCATCGATTGTGTGGCGTCCCTCGATCCATTCCATCCTTTAGCCGAAGCAGAGAGAACCGTGTGGTCCTTTGTACCGGCTCCATCAACTCCGGTTACGACATCTACGTAGATAGAACCGTGTGGCCATCTACTTGGATCCTATCAACTCCTTGATCTTATATCATTTTGGTATCAGAGCCTAAACGCTCCTTACCCAGGTTGCTTCTTTTCATTTGTTCATTGCAAAAAAAAAAAAAAAAAAAACAAAAGTTCTCGTGTTTTGTTTTGTTGCCGTGTCGTCTCTGTTTTACATACGTTTGTGTTTCTTGAATATTTTTATTTTTATTTTTTTTATAATGAATAACGTATGACAAAGATGAAGAACAAATAGATGTTTGTTTAAAATAATGTATTAATTAAAACTAATGCAACAAGAAAATCAACACAATGAAATGAAACTAAACAAAACCAATAAATTAAAAACAGAGACACGGCAATGATGAAACAGAGATGCAAAAAATTTATTTATTTATTTATTTTTTTAAGTGAAACAACAGCAATGAAGGACTAAGAATGGAGATATGCAACAAAACAGATTCAAGCAAACGAGAAAGATAATGAGTGCACAACCAGATCTAATATGAAAAGAAGAAGAAAAGTTTACGTAACTCTTTACGTGTGATACGTTTGATTTGTGTGTTAAGTGTGTGACAGGACCATTTAATGGCGGACAACGAAGAAAATCCTAACATACTCCAAGCCCTCGCTGCTATTCAGACCCAACTCCAAACCATGGGCGACCGTCTCAACCGGATTGAACAACAACCACATGGAGCAGGGGAAGGACACGTACCCGACCTTAATGATGATCCTCCACGGAACCAGCCTCAACAACGACAACACAATCAGCAAGACCTGCGTAATGAACATCAAAGACAAAGGGATCCAATCCATCGAGGCCGCATGCGTGATGATGAGGTTGCACGACAAGGCAATAAGGAGGTTAAGCTCACTGCCCCTACCTTTGCGGGGAGAGTCAACCCCGAGGCCTATCTTGATTGGGAAAACCGAATGGAGTATATATTCGATTATTATGGCTACTCGGACCAAAAGAAAGTAGCTTTAGCAGCAGCACAACTCACCGACACTGCACTCACTTGGTGGGATAGAGAAGTCGCAGGAAGGAGGCGACATCGACATGCCCAAATCACAACTTGGGATGACATGCGGTTCAGTTTGCGAAAGAGGTATGTACCTCCATATTTTTATCGAGACTTACAGAAAAAGTTTCGTCAATGTGTGCAGAGAACCCGAAGTGTGGAAGAATATTTTGAGGAATTCGAACAACTCAAGAACCGTCTAGAGTCCGAGGAGTTGGAAGAGACGCTAATGGCACACTTCCTCGACGGCTTACAAGACCGTATTGCTAGAAAGGTAGAAAGACAACCATACCATGATTTTGGGGATCTCCTCCACTTAGCCATTCAAGCCGAACAACACATTCAGAGGAAAGTAGCATCTACAAGCCGGTCCAAGTCACATTGGAATATACCATCTGTGAAGAATGTAGATAAGGCCAAGTCCCTAGAAGTTGAATCACGGTTTAAGAAGCAAACACTCGCACCCTCGAAAGAAGCTCAAGCAGAACAAGGTAAGTTCAAAAATAATCAACGAGCTAGAGATATAACATGTTTTAAATGCCAGGGTAAAGGACACATGGCTAAAGAATGTCCCAACAATCGAGTGATGATCGTCACATCCACCGGTGATTATGAGTCCCAAGATGAAAATGAAGAGAATGAGGACGGCTCGGAGGATGATGTTGAATACCCTGATGTGGGTGAGCTTCTTGTGACAAGAAGAATGTTGAGTATCATGGTGGAGCCAGAAACAATGCAACGGGAAAACATTTTCCATACAAGATGCACCGTAAACTCAAAGGTATGTAGTTTGATTATCGATGGAGGTTCTTGCACTAACGTAGCTAGCAAGTATATGGTTGAAAAATTAGGTCTTCGGACGACTAAGCACCCCCGACCCTACAAGCTACGGTGGCTCAACGACGAAGTTGAATTAAAGATTGCAGACCAAGTCACTGTTCCATTTAGTGTGGGAAAGTATAGTGATCAAGTCCTATGTGATGTGGTGCCCATGAAAGCAAGTCACCTTCTCCTAGGAAGGCCATGGCAATTTGATAAAGAGACAATACACAACGGACGCACTAACTACTACTCGTTCACCCACGACAAACGAAAGTATAATCTTGCTCCACTTACGCCACTACAAGTCCAAGAAATGCAAATAAAGTTTGCAAAGGACTCCAAGGTAAGTAGAACTAACTTATATGTTTCTTATAGTACTATTTCTAAAGCCCTAGATCACCATGACTCGGTGCTACTAATGGTCTTTAAGGAAGGGTTACTTTCAGGTACAAATGAGCTAGAGCTACCATATGAGATAACATCTTTGTTAGACAGATTTAAGGACGTCTTCCCCGAGGACATTCCACCTGGCTTACCCCCAAATCGAGGCATTGAACACCAAATCGACCTTGTTCCCGGGTCAGCGCTTCCTAACCGGCCAGCGTATCGCATGAACCCGACCGAGACTAAGGAGCTTGAGAAGCAAGTTCAGGAGTTGATGACAAAAGGCTACATACGGGAGAGTCTAAGTCCTTGCGCGGTCCCAGTTCTATTGGTACCAAAGAAAGACGGAACATGGCGAATGTGTGTCGACTGTCGGGCCATCAACAATATCACCATTAAATACCATCATCCCATCCCACGGCTAGACGACATGCTCGATGAGTTGAGCGGGGCTACCATTTTTTCAAAGGTGGATCTAAAGAGTGGATATCACCAAGTGCGAATGAAAGAAGGAGATGAATGGAAAACCGCCTTCAAAACAAAACAAGGCCTCTACGAATGGTTAGTTATGCCTTTCGGCCTTACAAATGCTCCTAGCACGTTCATGAGACTCATGAACCATGTCTTACAGGCATACATCGGTAAGTTTGTTGTGGTATACTTTGATGATATTTTAATTTATAGCAAATGTTTTTCTGATCATGTCAAGCACCTTGAGCAAATCTTAGAGACTCTTCGCCAAGAAGGTCTTTTTGCCAACCTCAAGAAGTGCACCTTCTGCACTAATGAACTAGTCTTTTTAGGTTTTGTTGTAAGTTCTCAGGGATTACAGGTGGACCAAGAAAAGATTAAGGCAATTCAAGACTGGCCATCTTCTTGGATCCTATCAACTCCTTGATCTTATATCAAAAATCCTAAACCTAGTTTTCTAATTGTGTCTTACTATAAATCTAGAAAAGCAAATCTTGGCTCTACTACCTAATTTGAAGTCTTCTGATTTATCTTTTATTTGATATGAGTTTAAACAATCTATTTGGAATATTTATTTGATTTTAAACTTTTTCTGTTACTAAATAGGCTTTAGTGGTTATCTAAATTTCAATTGACTAGTTTTATACATAATTTTTTTTCAAAAGATATTATAAATTATAAGTTTTTTTTTTCTCGAATGAAAATTCCAAAAAAGCACATAAAAGCTCTCTCTAGCCCTGTTAGGGCCGAGTCGGGCTTTAATATAGATAAAAAAATTTACGGACCGGGCCAGAATGGGCTCATGCGGGTTTTGCGAGCTTCGGGTCGGGCCCAGCCGGGCTGACCCGATTGATATATCTAAATATGACTATTGTCAAATCAAAGTAAATTAAAACACTATTTGAAGTTTAAATTGATTAAACAACATAAATATACATAAAGTTACTATCATAATTGAATTAATCTATTGAACCTTTTATGGTATTGTATAACTAAAAGAAAAACACATTCTATATTCAACATAAAGATATTTTGTATATATATCTAATACATTGATTATTATAATTAGTTAGTTTTATCAATTTAAAAACTAAAATAAAAGTGAAATAAAATAATTAAGCGAATTAATTATTTTTACTCTGTCACTAAAAACATTAACTTCTTATTTTACAAATGGTTTTGCGAAAATCATTATCGCTATATTTACGCGTTATTAGAATTTTTTAAATAATTTTAATATCAAAAATAAACAATATATTAAATTTAGACTAAAGAGTATGTAAAATTATATATATATTTTTAACTATGTATTATGATTTTAATTATAGTAAAAACTTTATATTTTTTTACCATACAAACTTTAGACTAAAGAGTCATATACTCTAGTATTATTCTAATAAAATTAAGAAAATTAATTTTATTTCACTTTTAATTTAGTTTTAAAATTGAAAACATTAAGTAATTATTAGATTCATACAATTTTTTTTGTCAAATATAGAATATATTGTTTTATTATACAACACCATAAACGATTCAATAATTTTTTTTGTTTTTTGTTGGTTAATGCCGGTCAATATCGGTCAACGATGGTCAACGCCAGATTTTGATGATTGGTGTATCGGAATAAAATGTTCGTGATGTTGACCATATGTTGTCATATAGTTGGTATATGTGAGCATGCAATACATTTATTTTGTGTAGTTTGTTGTACATTTTTAAACTTGGCATGTGTAGCCATGTATTCAGTTATACTTTGTGTAGCTGAGTATCTCGTTTAGCCTATATCTCAACATAAGATTTTAAAGAAGAATTTGTAGTCAGAAAATCATATGGCAAATAAAATCTTGAATACTCTGATATTTTATCAAGTTCAATGATGGTGGCAAACTTATTCTTTGTGGAACTGATTTGTTATTTAAATTTTTTCCAGTTGATTTTGGTTATGGTAGAACATGCCAACATAACCACATATTAGCTTACGTTTATGAGCCTCTGTTTGGTAACACAAAGTATTTACAACAATTTTTATGATATGGCAGTTTAAAATTAAAAAAAAATCTTGAAGATATTATTTGCCGCAATGCAACTAGGTTCATAGTCACATTTTATGACCTCGCATGCAGAGTACCGATTGTAATTTATTAGTTTTTTTATTCTTGTATTCTGTCTTAACTGTTAACCAAATACATATACAATTTTTGTATTTATAAATTTTTAATATAATAACATGACAAAAACTATATTAGTGAGTTTTATAGTTATGCATTGAAACGTGATTTAAACGTATGTTACTTATTTAAGTAAATTGGTAATGAATCGTATAAATATTAGTTGATTTCTCTTATAATATAATTGTTCTCGATAACTACTAACAATTTGATAGATTTGACTCATGAGTCATGAACTTTATTTCTTTGGTAAGATAATGAACATGTTTTTCTGCACTGGTTAAATTATTTTTTATCCACTACTAATATATTATACTTTGTGAGTAACATTCAAATTAGTTTATTATAAGTATTTATTTTTTGATGAACTAATTAAATTTTTTTTAACCATATTATTACGTAAAATATATTATTAGGAGGTCATTCAGGCCTCTTAGGCCATCCACATCAACTTCTCAAACTTCTCATTCAGATTGTCACATCATATTACTATTTTAGAAAAGATTTGTTTTTCTCAAGTGTAAAATTTTCTTTATATCACGTATTATCTGTCATGTGTCGTCGAGAAAAACATGATTTTAGGGCATATTCCTCAACGTTCGACGAGTCTCTTCGTTTTTCTTATACTTTGTTATTTTTCAAAACCCCCTCATGATTTACTTTTGATCTGATAAACCTTTGTTACAACTTTATGGTATGGTGTATGTACTATGTATGAATTGTATAATCTGCAATGTCCTAGAGGTATAGTAATTAATATGATATTGGTATACTGTTTTAGTTCTGAATTCTATCCTAATGAGTTTGGTGGATTGTTGAAGATTATATTGGTTGAATATTCATTTACACTTTCACAAATGTTGATAATAATCATGTAAACCTTTTTGTTTTGTTTCTAAGTTATGTATAAGGTGAAAAATGTCATCACATATGATTTGCTTATACAAGTCATGTTCAAACAATTTCCAAACTCCTAGCAACGTCTTGATCATAATGGGCGACATTGACTTCGCATGTGGAGTTACGACTTTTTTGGTGAAACTTCCAAACATCTACTATGGTACTTTTACCGGATCTGCTACTAATGATGACCTTCCTATATATGCCTAAAATTTTCCAGACGTGATAAATGTATAGATAAACGGTTTTACATTATGTTCTTATGCGTTTGAATTCTACGCTTTTAAATTTTTGATTTTCAGTTTATTTTAGATTATGACATTTTTAAGCTTTAAAAATTCAATTTTTCAGTTTATTTCAGTTTGTGACTAAATTTTTTTATTTTGAAACCAATTATTTCTTGCGGCTATTGGTCAAATACAATTGACTTGATTCCGAGCATAACTAATAAGTCAAAAAATCATTTTATTCAATAATATAAACTAAGTGATGTTGTAGCTATTTTTTTCATTTTACATATTCAATGCAAAATTAATTATATTTTCAATAAAAAATAATTATATTTTCTTATGTCTTATAACTATTTTTATAATTATGCATTTTTTCATTAGTTGAGTTATAATATATGATAAAGGATGATTTAGTCATGTACATAAGTTTGTGAAGTTGTTTGAGAAGAGATGTATACATTCAATAGTAGTTATTAGTATTTATAGGTAAAAGAATATCTGTATTACTATTATCCTTGATTCATTTTAAGTGATGTTTGAACTATTTTTTTATTTTGAATGATTTTCTATAACTTCAAAACAAAATTAATTGAATGTTTTTTTAAGCTTTATGAACATCTGTATTATCAAGTTTATTTTTCATTACTTTGATGGTGTTATGATATAGGATAAAATGATGTTTTAGTTATATAAATAATTTCGGGAAGTTGTTTTAAAAGAGATGTATATATTTAATGATTGTCAATAATATTAATTAGAATAAATCTTTCCTTGATATTTTTTTTTATGTTTAATATTAAAATGGTGACTAAGGAGGATTCATCTTAAGATTTTGCTTGTTCATCTTTTAGTTTTCTCTTTTATTTTTTTTGTTTACTTGGGTGATATTTTTTCACATTTTCTGTAGTAGATAAAATAAAATAATTATTGCTTCCAATTTTGGGAATAGTTTGAATGAAAAACTTCACTAATTTTAATTTAATAGAAACGATTTGGTGAAAGAACGTTTAAATAAAATATATTTTTTGTATTACCTTAGAATCAAAAGTTTGACCAAAGACAAAAACTCAGGAAAACATAACAACGAAAATAAAAGCCAACAAATCTCTTTGCCTAATTGTTAATTAACTAATAGTATGTGCCCACTTTTTAAAAACTAATTAATATATTAGAAGTCCATGTTTGAAACTAGATTATAGAAGCCCATATTTCAGTTTTCTTTATATTTTAAGTTTTAATGTTGTATAACACTTATATTTATATAATTTAATTGAGGATAAACTACATGACACTAATATATATATATATATATGCCCCTAATTTATTTTTTAAAATCACATGCCCTAAACGAAGGCTTCTTTTTTCCTCACTGTAGCACAACTCTGTTACTTCTCTATCCTCACTGAGTTTCTCTGTTTTTTCTTTTGCAGCGTTACAAAACAAGTGTGCTCTGGGACACAGAGAACGTTCCCATTCCTAAATCGGTGGATCCTTGTTTTTTCTCAGGCAATATTATGCGTTCCCTACAAAAATGTATTTTTTTTGGACCTGTGACGATCATCGCCATCGAAAACTTCAAAAACTTTAAAGAAGGAGACGACGAGATTCTACATTTAACCGGCGTGGAGATGGATTACGTGAAGCCCCTCAAGATTCAGAAAAAACGATAAGCGAAAAGAGTGACAAGAGGATCTTAGTTAGGATGTCACTGTGGATCAATAAGAATCGTGTCCCAACTAATATCCTCAGACTCTTTACCACAACATATGCACACGAGATAGATATGCTAATGGACCCGTCAGCCGAGTCTTGGAAGCCATAAACCAATTGGAAGCAAAAGGTATTATGGCGACTGTCGGTTATATCTCGACTTTGATCCAACAGAACCATCCCGAAGCTCATATTAATTTGGGAAAGTCGCTAAACATTGCGGTGAAAATTAATAAAGTCACAAAGCATAACAGTGAGGAGGAGGGTACACCGCCTTTCTATGTTACTCGAAGGGGGGCACAAATCGATAGCTTCATAGATACTTCTGCTCTTGCTGAATCATAAGCTTATCAAAAAGCACCTGCTACCTCTTCTATCCACAGTATGAGGTAACTAACTCAAAATACTTGTAGATAATTTATCAGTTTTTAAAAGGTTTATTAATTAAGATCATCTATAGGGAATCTCTTCTGGAGGAAACAGAAGAGATATACAATAGATGCTTAGCACTTTTTGCCCTGAGGCATCATGGTGGAGAGGATGCTGTAAATGTCATTATAGAATCTTTGGGTGTTGAGAGTTCCATGATACGCATTGAGGTCAATCAGATTTTCATGTATATAATGATGACTTTGAGTTTGCCTCATTGTTCTCTATCTCAAGATGCATTTTGTTTTTGCTTCTTCTTAGGCTGCGTTTGTGTTGGGACAATTGGAATCCAAAACAGCTATAGGTCCTCTAAGCAAGATCTGGAGAGATGTGAAGGTTGGGGAGAAATGGTTCATCATTAGCTTTTATATACCATTTGTAGATACACAAACGAACATAGCATAAAAGACTTGGGTGTATGATGACAATAGTTACATAAAGTAAAATCTAAAATGGTTAATAAAAATAATAAGATCCGGTGCCTTTTGTGACACATTTTGGATCTCGATTTCCATGTAGACCTAATACAAAGACTTTGAAATTTTTTTTGAACCCAATAATAATGTTGAGACTACGATAGGAGTAGGTAGAGTCATTTTTTTCAAGGAAACATCCCAGAAAAACTTCCATGTTAAAACATTTTCCAAACTAAAACCTCAAACTTTTTTATTCTCATATAAAAACTCCAAATTGAAATATTTTTCCAACTAAAACATCCAACTTTTTGTGTTCCCACACAAAATTTCTAATTAATTAACTTTGTCTAAATAAATCTTCAAATCGTCAAATATGCGCTTGAACAGTAGTTAACTAATGGTCAACGATAATTCCGTTCAAAATAGTAAATGGTTGTTGACGACATATTGTTTTTGTTTATTTAGTTTCTAAAATTTATATGAACCCTAAAAATTTGAAAAACTGTATTTTAGTATTCGTAATTAAAATTTTCATCTTTCCTATTGTAACTAACACATGTGACTTTCGAAAACTAAATAAAGAAAAAAATATTTCGTTAAAAGTCGTTTAGGTAACCATTGATCGGTTTCAAATTTGACGTTTCAATTTGTAGGTTTTAGTTGGGAACATGTATTAATTTGAAGGTTTTTCTTGGTATTTTCTCTTAATTAAATGAGGGATGTTTGGTTAGTGATTTATAGAGGATGAGGATAGATAAAGACGTATTTGGCTAATGTGATAGTAGAATTAAAAAAAAATTGAGAAAATTATGGGGTTTGCCACATCATAAAAAAAAACATTCTTTAATATATAAAAGATTGGTTACATAATCAAATAATTTTGTTAAATTATATATCAATAAATTTTCTATATAGAATTACCAAAAATAGTCAGAACTGCCAAATGAATGTATCACCATATTTAAAAATAAATAAATACAAATAAATCAGTCAAACTTGAACCAAACATATTGATGATATCGTGGAACAGTTCAAAATTTCACATATTGAAAAACTTAAACTGTAGATAATGTTGACTTCAAGCTTTTATATGAGCTTAAAGTCAAGATTTTTTTCCCATATTTCATGCTTCGAATATTGGAAATTAAATCATTTCATCAATATGGGCCAAATTATTAACACAGACCCATTTCCTATAGGGCTCGCTCAAATCCGCAATTGTAAGTTTTTCTCATTATTTTCGATTTTGTTATTCTCATTCTAAGACTTCAAAATGAATGAAAATTTGTCGGATCTCAAATTTTAAATTTCTGAATATTTTGACCTGCTTCCTTGCTACATAAGAGATACGCTTATTTCCTTACTCTTATGTAGTTGTATCTTGTTCTTATTGAGTTGATTTGAGATTGTGTGGTTACATTTGGGTTCAAATTATTTTATACTCAGCCCAAACAAATGTGGTTAGCACATTTAATAAATCAAAAATAAAAGATATGTGGCCCAATAATGTTTTCTACTCAGTCCAAAAACGACATAAGATATGTGGCCCAATAATGTTAGCACACTTAATGTTTTCTAGATCCAAAATGTCTGATTTCTTCTCTTCAACCAAAGTGCATCTCTCACCAGCTCTCTTCTCCGATTCTCCCTCTTGATCTTCTCTAGCTCTTTCCTCTTCGCCTGCTAGATCACAGTAAGTTTTTTTTTTTTCAATCATCAGTTTTTGAGTTTCGCTCTTGAATATGATTTGGGGTTGGATTATTTGATTTCTTATAGAGATAAGAATGAAAAGAGAAACAAAGTTTTTTTCCTTTTTATTCATTCTATGATAATTTAGAAGCATGAAATTTAGAACTGAAATTTTCTAGTTTTGAAGTGTTGCATTGTTATCTATTTTGGCAGATCTCGTGGGAAGCCTCATCGGACAAGGAGATCGAACGGTCGCCACACCGTTTCCATTACTCTCTCCGTCACGACTTCGCCGTCAAGCACTTCATGGTAAACCCTAATTGTTAATGGGCTTTGGGCTTAAATCCATAATTATATAATAGGGTTTAGTTTTGTAATTGTATTTGGGCTTGTTGTTGGTTTGTAGTTAGATTTCAGATTCATTTGGGTCCATTATCTGTATTTTGGGTTAATTCGGTTAAAGTAAACCGAAATAAAAAAGCATTCGGTTAAATTTGGAACACATTCTAAAGCAGATAACCGAAGCGGTCTAATTCAGCAGGTTTTTTAGCTAACCGAAAAATTGAAAAATTAAATAAACCGAACCGATTAACTCGAGAAAACCGAACGCCTAGTGCTAATAAGAAGTTAAATGAAACGTCTTATGTACCCATCTGATATCTGATTCTAAGTAATGTATCTTATTCTTATTGACTTTTATCTAGATCTTAAATGAGACGTCTTATGTACCCATCTGATATCTGATTCTAATGTATCTTGTTCTTATTGACTTTTATCTTGATCATTTTTATTCTGTTTTCTGCAGCAATGGCTACTTGGAGGACTGAATCTCCTCATATCCTTTTGCCATGCGCGTGCAAACAATGTGACGTGTGTTGGGCGGTGGCTTTGATACACCAATTTGAAGCCAACCTCAAACTGGCGGAAAAGCTTCTTCCGGATGAGCACCTCTCTATTTAAGAGCTAATCAATATCCTGCCGAGACGTTACCGGGAGTACAAAGGTTCGATTCATGGTAGCTATTTCGCAAAATATTCACTGACTAAACGTGGCACTGTTCTAGATTATGTCTGTCCATTGACATATTCCCTTGACCGTCCAGGACAACAAACACCGGAGGTAATTAAAATTCAATAGTATTATATTCATGTTTGTTTTTATTTAGCGCATGTCTTGTCACTCATGTGGTGTGGTGTGTTTTTTAATTAGCATTCTGATGTTGAGAGATTATGTCTTAAACATATGTGGATCTACTACTAGAAAGACTATGTAGCTCAATGCCTCAATATGGTGAGGATTTTGCTAGTGATATTTTTGAAGATCATCCTCAATAGAAGGCTGAAATTGCAACAGTAACCATCATAATTTCATGGACTGAGAGCTACCCAACTGTTGCTAGAAAGGTATTTTGAAACAAAATTGAATTATTTAAAATATTAGAGATAATATTTACTCTAATGTTTTTCACAGGGAGGAATATACCAACCCACTGCGGATGAGATTACAACTGCAAACCTATTGGATTATGACCACTTCTTCTTGGTGTTTGGTCCGGTGACGATTGATGGCGTTCAATGCTGGGAATGCCAAGACTCGTTTGGTTCATGTTGGGGTAAAAACAGCGGATTTAATTGTATTATTTATTTTTAAATATGATGATACATTGATTTGGTAATTCTGACTATTTTTGGTAATTATATATAAAACATTTAATTGGTACTTCTATATACAATTGTAATTCTATATACAATTAATAACTGCCAAATCAATGTATCACCATATTTAAAATTAAATAAGTATAATTAAACCAGTCAAACTTGCCAACATATTATCGTAGATAGTTAAATATAAATATCTCACCACTATGTTAGAGAATTAAAAACATGATATATTATATACCATAGTTTTGTCATTGTCTAATATATTGGCGGCGCCACATCCTAGTATGAATCTAACTAGATCTTCTCTTCAAATTTTCAAGGTATACACAAGCTACATCCTTCTAGTTAACTTAATAACTAATTATTTAATCATTAATTTTTGTTTTCACCTATCATATCTTGTCATTAGCGTATTATTAAAATATATTCTAAAATACTTAAACTTTCAAATTTATATTGGTGATTATTGTGGTATGTTAATAAGAAGCCTATAATTTGTTCTTTTTATTATTTCAATAATCCAAAAGCTATTAATTAATAATAAAGATATGTATTTAATAATTGTGATGTTATAATACTTTTCTTATGACTATTCATATTTTTGGTTTAAAAATTTTCATATTTCCTAACTTTTACGATAATATCAATCTAATTTTAAAATATAATTCTCTATATTAAAATTGTTAGATCAGAACTTTAAAAAAAAATTGGATGATAATTAATTCGTATTATTATTTGTTGGTTTGGAATTTACAGTGTAAGATGTCAAAAGAGTAAGCTAAAATTAACCAAGAAATGTTTATGCTAAGAACATACCATGATGCTAGATTGGTTGAAGCAAGTTTGAGCCAATCTGAGCCAATGAAGTTTTTGATTATGAGCATTAAACCCAACATCCTTGACCACAATTCAAAACCTTGTTCAAATTCATGAAGGAGGAGAACAAGATGATATCGTAGAAACAGTTCAAAATTTCACATATTTAAAAGCTCAAACTGTAGATAATGTTGACTTCAAGCTTTTATACGGGCTTAAAGTCAAGATTTTTTCCCATGTTTCATGCTTCGAATATTGGAAATTAAATCATTTCATCAATAAGTTTTGCAGCTGCTTCAAAATAGTGATATTTTCAAAGTGAGATGAGAATGCGGGCTTGTGAAACATTACGTGTTTATGCTTTCGAGTGGTGACACTCGTTGGACAATGTTTGATAAAGATTTTTAGTAATTTTTTAAAACTTCCAAAAGTTCCTTATAAATCTTGTTTTAAAGATAAATAAACGATTAGTGCGGGTACGCAATTCATAGTCATCAGATATAAGGTGGAGGTAGGCCCGACCCAAAAGGACAGGGTAGAGGGGCGACTACCCAGAGGTTCAACATAATAGGGGTCAAAAAAAATTTTTTGTTCTTAACAAAAGTTGTCGGGAAACGACGAAAAAAAAATAGAATTTGTAAAAAAAAATTTTGCTCTTCCAAATCTCTCTAACTCTCTTCTCTTCCTACACAAAATTCTTCTTTTGTTGTCTCTTTCATCATTCATCGAATTGATATTGTAAGTGTATATATATTTTTTGTACTTCTCAAATACTCAAATATATCAAATCTCAATTTTACTACAGATGTGTAACGATTGAATGCAGCCCACTAAAATAAATTATTGAACCCCCTCCCACACTTTAATAATAGTCTAATATGTTTCTCAATTGATGTGTGTATGTACAAATTTGAATAAATTATTCAATTTTGTTTTACATACTTGTGCGTGGCTTTGTTCTCTCGGTTTCAGACATCGGCAATCACACATTCACAATTTCTATAAAAATATTTATTCTTTTTAAATTTGTTTTGATAACATGACATCTGAGTGTAAAAAAGAAAAAAGAAAAAAATCAGAAGAACTATTTATCAAATCTCAAAAAGGTGCTATAGATAGATTTGTTAAAAAGTAGAAACTAATGGTTCTCAATCAACTAAAAATGTAAATGATAATGGCTCTAGTCAATTGAGTAATCGTGACGATGTTCCAAATGATGCTCCTAGTCATTAAATAACAATGATGGTCCTAGTCGTTTGAGTGAACATGATAATGGGTTAAATGCATCTTTGATTGATAATTATGATCCTATATATTGGGAAAGCCGTGACAATAAAATGAGCGATATGTTAGTTGAAGGGGGACCTAAAAGATAATTGAATTTAGTGTTTCCTCTTGATAATAAAAATAGATATTTCTCATATGCGTACTATTCTAGAAAATTGAGTAATGCAATACTATGTTTTTTATGAACACATCGTATTTTCTTTTAAAGAAAAACTTATGATAAGAAAACTCAAGATAGTGAGAACATATCAAGTATGAATGATGAATTATCTCAACTACTTGAAGCTAAGCATATTACTATGTCAATATTATTTTAAAATTACATACTAACAACCAATGAAACATAATAGTTTCCTTGAAAAACCGAGTCAGTTATCTAGAAAACGAAGTAAGGAAATTGCATGATATTATCAACCGTTTTGTTGATAATAAGAAGACTCAAGATAATGAGAACATATCAAGTATGAATGAGAATTATCTCAACTACTTGAAGCTAAACATATTACTATGTCAATATTCTTTCAATATTGCACACCAACAACCAACGAAACAAAAATAGTTTCTTTAAAAAACCGAGTCAATTATCTAGAAAATAAAGTAAGAAAATTGCATGATATTATCAACCGTTTTTTAGTTCCAATAGCAACTATAGAAGGTAAACTATGTGTCAATAATGTGTGTTTGGTTATACTTGGAGCATCAATTAGTGTTATTATCAATCTTTTTGTTTATATTCATGTCGTTTCAGGGATTACTTGTCTGGGATGGATGACATGAAGCAAGTTTGAGATGGGTGTTTTATAAGTTCAAATAGTTATCTATTTTATAAAACAATGAATTAATTATTTTAAGTTTTTATGGTTAGTACATATGAATTGTGAAAGATGTAATCGATTATTTTAATTTTACTATTTTACAAAATTAATTACATTCAAGATATATAATTTTGATGTATTATTATATAATTAAGATTTTATTTAACATTAGTAAGTTAGTTTAACATTGCAATGAATTTTTTTTGTTATTACGTAACTATTCATAACAAAACAATTTCACTATTTAGTTAGTATCAGTTCTTAACTGTCGTTTAATCACTGTTTGGTATCAATTCTTGACTAGCGTTTAGTCATATTAATGTTGCAAATTATGACTCGTACATCCGCCACATGCTGCGTCACTATTTATGACTGCATAATAGTAATAATATTGTCACAACAGTTACTGTTGATATTATCGTTACTATTTCATCGCAATAATTGTCGGTTATCATTTATTTTGTAACAATATTGTGACAAAAGAATTAAGAATTTGTGATGATAAAAATTTGGGGGATTAGCAAAAATACCCCTTTTCTCATGCCCCTTTTCAAAAATGCCCCTTTTAGATGTCCATTTTCAAAAATGCCCCTTTTTAAATCTGAAATTTTTATAAAGTTTTATTAGGTTTATAAGGTACTTATGGATTGTAACTACTACTTGAACACTCGATCCAAGTATTTATAAGGTTTTATAAGGTGTTTTTAAAGGTTTTACAAGTTATTTTAAAGGATTTTTAAGGTTTTTCAAAGGTTTTACAAGATATTTTAAAGGTTTTTAAAGGTATTTAAAATGCATTTATAAGGTATTTATAAAGTATTTATAAGATTTTAGATACATAGAAATGTAGTTTGTGTATGTTTTAATAATATTACATACATATTTGGGTAAATCTTATATTTTTAAGAGCATTTTTTATAAGGTTTTAAAAAAGGGGTATTTTTGAAAAGAGGCATTGAAAAAGTGGCATTATTAACAATTTCCCTTAAAATTTCCCACAACAAGAGTATAAAAAAAATAACAAATTTGTTCAAACTAGAGAGAATGTGAAGAGAATGAAACATGTGATTCTGAGAAGAGGATTGGTCTAATAGTAAACAGTGACTTCAAGTTCAAGATAATCCATCGTTCGTTGTCGATTTATTTTTCCACGATTAATTTTATTTTTTGAAAGTTCGTATATTAGTATTTCTTTCTTTGGTTACATTAAAAAAACAAAGAGATAGTGAAACTGAGTGTACGTTGTATCTTTTATTAAATATGAAAGTGAGGTCTAAAATAGATGTGAGAGAGAATTTTTTTTTTCTTTTTTTTTTCTCAAGCATAAAGAATGTAATTATGGTATCTAAAGCATCTAACGCGTGGGTTTAGTAATATATTATATTTTATAGAGGTTTTATAATCATAACAGTTGAAGATAACTCTAAATGTTGTCTAAATGTTGAAAATTTGACTAATATCTATGTTTTATCTCATTTGAAAAAGTATATTTGATATTTTTTTTTTTGTCAACCACACATTAAATATTAAAAAACTCCTTGATTGGTTTGATATTTTTTTAGAATTCTTTTTTTAAAAGATTTCATAATCTAATGTTTAAATACGCTTAAAAAGTTTCTATGAAAATATTATAGTTTTTTTTTTTAAACACTTACATTTTCAACACATAAATAAGGTGACTTCATCTTCATCCATAATAATGTCATTGTGATTTCAGACCACTCTTTAGCCTACCGTTTTTTATGATTTTAAATAACTATTTGTCTTACCGTTTTTGGCTATTTTGAAATGTTAATCTTGTGATGCAACCTTTACATCGTCTTGTCAAATAAAATCGTATTATACATTAATTATGTTGTTTCTACCAACTTTTTTGGGTTAAAATCATTTGATTTAAATGATGAACTCTCAAACATGTTTTTCTATTGATTATGTTATAGAGTTGTTGTTTCACTTGAGATATATGTTACATAATTTATATATCACTTTTCTTTTTGTTAACAAATTACATATCACTTTATGCATATTTTGTTATACAACTCATGATAATATAATCACTGTTATTATTATTTTCTAGAAGATAGATTATAACATTCTTGAATTGTCATGATTTTTTTCTATACTTTCACAAAAAGTGTGACGCTTTCATTGTCTATGACTTAAATTAAAAAATTTAAGTTGTGTTTAGTAATTTTTGCTTAAGCGAAAATTTAATTATAAAGAAAATCTCTTTGAAGTAAATTGCTCTTACAAATTATTATTTCACTTTAAAATTTTAGAAAAACAATTACATAAATTGTTTTTTAGTATACCATGCATTTAAATATTACGTCCATACTTAAACTCATTAACACTTTCAAAATTTTGAAGTATGATCATTGTAAATAATAATAATATAACTTCTACTGTTTTATAATTTCTATAAATTATAATTAACATTAATATAAATAAATATGAATTAAATGAACATTGTAATTAGACTTTAATGTAAAAAAAATAAAAAGTATTGACTAATGACATGGCTTTGTTGAATTGAATGTTTAACATGCTCATGTGGACACCTTAAGAGGAGAGAAAACTCTCTCATTATATATATATATATATATATAATGAGAGAGTTTTCTATATTCTTGGATTACTATATTCTTGGATTAATATAGTAATTCCGGTTCTTGGATTACTATATTCTTGGAAAGGTAGCGCGCATATGAACTCGTCGCAGTGATGTGGCAAAATATCTTCAAATTTATCAGCAGGAGGCCAATCTTTTAGCTTCAACATTTGAGGCCAAAGGTTTTCATACATTCTTCCTTTCTTGTAACCATCAATTCCTTTCTTGTAACCATCAACGAATTCACGCACTTTAATCTTTACCTCACACTCACTTAAGCATTCCATTGTTTTGATAGAAATGTTTGTTGATGAATTCTTCTTCCTTTTGGGTAAAGCTCGCAACATAACTTCCGGCTCCCAGCTTAAACCAGGTGTCTTCTCGAGAGTGTTCCTAACAATTATTGGTTCGCCATTTGCCCAATGCTCTTGAAAATGCAGAAGCTCTTCATTAACGACATCAACAGATTCAGGAGAGTACAAGTAGTTGTCGCTTGATATATCTTTGATTGATAATTATGATCCTATATATTGAGAAAGCCTTGACAATAAAATGAGCGATATGTTAGTTGAAGGGGGACCTAAAAGATAATTGAATTTAGTGTTTCCTCTTGATAATAAAAATAGATATTTCTCATATGCGTACTATTCTAGAAAATTGAGTAATGCAATACTATGTTTTTTATGAACACATCGTATTTTCTTTTAAAGAAAAACTTATGATATGAAAACTCAAGATAGTGAGAACATATCAAGTATGAATGATGAATTATCTCAACTACTTGAAGCTAAGCATATTACTTTGTCAATATTATTTTAAAATTACATACTAACAACCAATGAAACATAATAGTTTCCTTGAAAAACCGAGTCAGTTATCTAGAAAACGAAGTAAGGAAATTGCATGATATTATCAACCGTTTTGTTGATAATAAGAAGACTCAAGATAATGAGAACATATCAAGTATGAATGAGAATTATCTCAACTACTTGAAGCTAAACATATTACTATGTCAATATTCTTTCAATATTGCACACCAACAACCAACGAAACAAAAATAGTTTCTTTAAAAAACCGAGTCAATTATCTAGAAAACAAAGTAAGAAAATTGCATGATATTATCAACCGTTTTTTAGTTCCAATAGCAACTATAGAAGGTAAACTATGTGTCAATAATGTGTGTTTGGTTATACTTGGAGCATCAATTAGTGTTATTATCAATCTTTTTGTTTATATTCATGTCGTTTCAGGGATTACTTGTCTGGGATGGATGACATGAAGCAAGTTTGAGATGGGTGTTTTATAAGTTCAAATAGTTATCTATTTTAGAAAACAATGAATTAATTATTTTAAGTTTTTAAGGTTAGTACATATGAATTGTGAAAGATGTAATCGATTATTTTAATTTTACTATTTTACAAAATTAATTACATTCAAGATATATAATTTTGATGTATTATTATATAATTAAGATTTTATTTAACATTAGTAAGTTAGTTTAACATTGCAATGAATTTTTTTTGTTATTACGTAACTATTCATAACAAAACAATTTCACTATTTAGTTAGTATCAGTTCTTAACTGTCGTTTAATCACTGCTTGGTATCAATTCTTGACTAGCGTTTAGTCATATTAATGTTGCAAATTATGACTCGTACATCCGCCACATGCTGCGTCACTATTTATGACTGCATAATAGTAATAATATTGTCACAACAGTTACTGTTGATATTATCGTTACTATTTCATCGCAATAATTTTCGGTTATCATTTATTTTGTAACAATATTGTGACAAAAGAATTAAGAATTTGTGATGATAAAAATTTCCCACAACAAGAGTATAAAAAAAATAACAAATTTGTTCCAACTAGAGAGAATGTGAAGAGAATGAAACATGTGATTCTGAGAAGAGGATTGGTCTAATAGTAAACAGTGACTTCAAGTTCAAGATAATCCATCGTTCGTTGTCGATTTATTTTTCCACGATTAATTTTATTTTTTGAAAGTTCGTATATTAGTATTTCTTTCTTTGGTTACATTAAAAAAACAAAGAGATAGTGAAACTGAGTATACGTTGTATCTTTTATTAAATATGAAAGTGAAGTCTAAAATAGATGTGAGAGAGAATTTTTTTTTTTCTTTTTTTTTTTCTGAAGCATAAAGAATGTAATTATGGTATCTAAAGCATCTAACGCGTGTGTTTAGTAATATATTATATTTTATAGAGGTTTTATAATCATAACAGTTCAAGATAACTCTAAATGTTGTCTAAATGTTGAAAATTTGACTAATATCTATGTTTTATCTCATTTGAAAAAAGTATATTTGATATATTTTTTTTTTTTTGTCAACCACACATTAAATATTAAAAAACTCCTTGATTGGTTTGATATTTTTTTAGAATTCTTTTTTTAAAAGATTTCATAATCTAATGTTTAAATACGCTTAAAAAGTTTCTATGAAAATATTATAGTTTTTTTTTTAAACACTTACATTTTCAACACATAAATAAGGTGACTTCATCTTCATCCATAATAATGTCATTGTGATTTCAGACCACTCTTTAGCCTACCGTTTTTTATGATTTTAAATAACTATTTGTCTTACCGTTTTTGGCTATTTTGAAATGTTAATCTTGTGATGCAACCTTTACATAGTCTTGTCAAATAAAATCGTATTATACATTAATTATGTTGTTTCTACCAACTTTTTTGGGTTAAAATCATTTGATTTAAATGATGAACTCTCAAACATGTTTTTCTATTGATTATGTTATAGAGTTGTTGTTTCACTTGAGATATATGTTACATAATTTATATATCACTTTTCTTTTTGTTAACAAATTACATATCACTTTATGCATATTTTGTTATACAACTCATGATAATATAATCACTGTTATTATTATTTTCTAGAAGATAGATTATAACATTCTTGAATTGTCATGATTTTTTTCTATACTTTCACAAAAAGTGTGACGCTTTCATTGTCTATGACTTAAATTAAAAAATTTAAGTTGTGTTTAGTAATTTTTGCTTAAGCGAAAATTTAATTATAAAGAAAATCTCTTTGAAGTAAATTGCTCTTACAAATTATTATTTCACTTTAAAATTTTAGAAAAACAATTACATAAATTGTTTTTTAGTATACCATGCATTTAAATATTACGTCCATACTAAAACTCATTAACACTTTCAAAATTTTGAAGTATGATCATTGTAAATAATAATAATATAACTTCTACTGTTTTATAATTTCTATAAATTATAATTAACATTAATATAAATAAATATGAATTAAATGAACATTGTAATTAGACTTTAATGTAAAAAAATAAAAAGTATTGACTAATGACATGGCTTTGTTGAATTGAATGTTTAACATGCTCATGTGGACACCTTAAGAGGAGAGAAAACTCTCTCATTATATATATATATATATAATGAGAGAGTTTTCTATATTCTTGGATTACTATATTCTTGGATTAATATAGTAATTCCGGTTCTTGGATTACTATATTCTTGGAAAGGTAGCGCGCATATGAACTCGTCGCAGTGATGTGGCAAAATATCTTCAAATTTATCAGCAGGAGGCCAATCTTTTAGCTTCAACATTTGAGGCCAGAGGTTTTCATACATTCTTCCTTTCTTGTAACCATCAACGAATTCACGCACTTTAATCTTTACCTCACACTCACTTAAGAATTCCATTGTTTTGATAGAAATGTTTGTTGATGAATTCTTCTTCCTTTTGGGTAAAGCTCGCAACATAACTTCCGGCTCCCAGCTTAAACCAGGTGTCTTCTCGAGAGTGTTCCTAACAATTATTGGTTCGCCATTTGCCCAATGCTCTTGAAAATGCAGAAGCTCTTCATTAACGACATCAACAGATTCAGGAGAGTACAAGTAGTTGTCGCTTGATATATCTTTGATTGATAATTATGATCCTATATATTGGGAAAGCCTTGACAATAAAATGAGCGATATGTTAGTTGAAGGGGGACCTAAAAGATAATTGAATTTAGTGTTTCCTCTTGATAATAAAAATAGATATTTCTCATATGCGTACTATTCTAGAAAATTGAGTAATGCAATACTATGTTTTTTATGAACACATCGTATTTTCTTTTAAAGAAAAACTTATGATATGAAAACTCAAGATAGTGAGAACATATCAAGTATGAATGATGAATTATCTCAACTACTTGAAGCTAAGCATATTACTATGTCAATATTATTTTAAAATTACATACTAACAACCAATGAAACATAATAGTTTCCTTGAAAAACCGAGTCAGTTATCTAGAAAACGAAGTAAGGAAATTGCATGATATTATCAACCGTTTTGTTGATAATAAGAAGACTCAAGATAATGAGAACATATCAAGTATGAATGAGAATTATCTCAACTACTTGAAGCTAAACATATTACTATGTCAATATTCTTTCAATATTGCACACCAACAACCAACGAAACAAAAATAGTTTCTTTAAAAAACCGAGTCAATTATCTAGAAAACAAAGTAAGAAAATTGCATGATATTATCAACCGTTTTTTAGTTCCAATAGCAACTATAGAAGGTAAACTATGTGTCAATAATGTGTGTTTGGTTATACTTGGAGCATCAATTAGTGTTATTATCAATCTTTTTGTTTATATTCATGTCGTTTCAGGGATTACTTGTCTGGGATGGATGACATGAAGCAAGTTTGAGATGGGTGTTTTATAAGTTCAAATAGTTATCTATTTTAGAAAACAATGAATTAATTATTTTAAGTTTTTAAGGTTAGTACATATGAATTGTGAAAGATGTAATCGATTATTTTAATTTTACTATTTTACAAAATTAATTACATTCAAGATATATAATTTTGATGTATTATTATATAATTAAGATTTTATTTAACATTAGTAAGTTAGTTTAACATTGCAATGAATTTTTTTTGTTATTACGTAACTATTCATAACAAAACAATTTCACTATTTAGTTAGTATCAGTTCTTAACTGTCGTTTAATCACTGTTTGGTATCAATTCTTGACTAGCGTTTAGTCATATTAATGTTGCAAATTATGACTCGTACATCCGCCACATGCTGCGTCACTATTTATGACTGCATAATAGTAATAATATTGTCACAACAGTTACTGTTGATATTATCGTTACTATTTCATCGCAATAATTTTCGGTTATCATTTATTTTGTAACAATATTGTGACAAAAGAATTAAGAATTTGTGATGATAAAAATTTTCCACAACAAGAGTATAAAAAAAATAACAAATTTGTTCCAACTAGAGAGAATGTGAAGAGAATGAAACATGTGATTCTGAGAAGAGGATTGGTCTAATAGTAAACAGTGACTTCAAGTTCAAGATAATCCATCGTTCGTTGTCGATTTATTTTTCCACGATTAATTTTATTTTTTGAAAGTTCGTATATTAGTATTTCTTTCTTTGGTTACATTAAAAAAACAAAGAGATAGTGAAACTGAGTATACGTTGTATCTTTTATTAAATATGAAAGTGAAGTCTAAAATAGATGTGAGAGAGAATTTTTTTTTTCTTTTTTTTTTCTGAAGCATAAAGAATGTAATTATGGTATCTAAAGCATCTAACGCGTGTGTTTAGTAATATATTATATTTTATAGAGGTTTTATAATCATAACAGTTCAAGATAACTCTAAATGTTGTCTAAATGTTGAAAATTTGACTAATATCTATGTTTTATCTCATTTGAAAAAAGTATATTTGATATATTTTTTTTTTTTTTGGCAACCACACATTAAATATTAAAAAACTCCTTGATTGGTTTGATATTTTTTTAGAATTCTTTTTTTAAAAGATTTCATAATCTAATGTTTAAATACGCTTAAAAAGTTTCTATGAAAATATTATAGTTTTTTTTTTTAAACACTTACATTTTCAACACATAAATAAGGTGACTTCATCTTCATCCATAATAATGTCATTGTGATTTCAGACCACTCTTTAGCCTACCGTTTTTTATGATTTTAAATAACTATTTGTCTTACCGTTTTTGGCTATTTTGAAATGTTAATCTTGTGATGCAACCTTTACATCGTCTTGTCAAATAAAATCGTATTATACATTAATTATGTTGTTTCTACCAACTTTTTTGGGTTAAAATCATTTGATTTAAATGATGAACTCTCAAACATGTTTTTCTATTGATTATGTTATAGAGTTGTTGTTTCACTTGAGATATATGTTACATAATTTATATATCACTTTTCTTTTTGTTAACAAATTACATATCACTTTATGCATATTTTGTTATACAACTCATGATAATATAATCACTGTTATTATTATTTTCTAGAAGATAGATTATAACATTCTTGAATTGTCATGATTTTTTTCTATACTTTCACAAAAAGTGTGACGCTTTCATTGTCTATGACTTAAATTAAAAAATTTAAGTTGTGTTTAGTAATTTTTGCTTAAGCGAAAATTTAATTATAAAGAAAATCTCTTTGAAGTAAATTGCTCTTACAAATTATTATTTCACTTTAAAATTTTAGAAAAACAATTACATAAATTGTTTTTTAGTATACCATGCATTTAAATATTACGTCCATACTTAAACTCATTAACACTTTCAAAATTTTGAAGTATGATCATTGTAAATAATAATAATATAACTTCTACTGTTTTATAATTTCTATAAATCATAATTAACATTAATATAAATAAATATGAATTAAATGAACATTGTAATTAGACTTTAATGTAAAAAAATAAAAAGTATTGACTAATGACATGGCTTTGTTGAATTGAATGTTTAACATGCTCATGTGGACACCTTAAGAGGAGAGAAAACTCTCTCATTATATATATATATATATATATATATATATATATATATATATATATATATATATATATAATGAGAGAGTTTTCTATATTCTTGGATTACTATATTCTTGGATTAATATAGTAATTCCGGTTCTTGGATTACTATATTCTTGGAAAGGTAGCGCGCATATGAACTCGTCGCAGTGACGTGGCAAAATATCTTCAAATTTATCAGCAGGAGGCCAGTCTTTTAGCTTCAACATTTGAGGCCAGAGGTTTTCATACATTCTTCCTTTCTTGTAACCATCAACGAATTCACGCACTTTAATCTTTACCTCACACTCACTTAAGCATTCCATTGTTTTGATAGAAATGTTTGTTGATGAATTCTTCTTCCTTTTGGGTAAAGCTCGCAACATAACTTCCGGCTCCCAGCTTAAACCAGGTGTCTTCTCGAGAGTGTTCCTAACAATTATTGGTTCGCCATTTGCCCAATGCTCTTGAAAATGCAGAAGCTCTTCATTAACGACATCAACAGATTCAGGAGAGTACAAGTAGTTGTCGCTTGATATATCTTTGATTGATAATTATGATCCTATATATTGGGAAAGCCTTGACAATAAAATGAGCGATATGTTAGTTGAAGGGGGACCTAAAAGATAATTGAATTTAGTGTTTCCTCTTGATAATAAAAATAGATATTTCTCATATGCGTACTATTCTAGAAAATTGAGTAATGCAATACTATGTTTTTTATGAACACATCGTATTTTCTTTTAAAGAAAAACTTATGATATGAAAACTCAAGATAGTGAGAACATATCAAGTATGAATGATGAATTATCTCAACTACTTGAAGCTAAGCATATTACTATGTCAATATTATTTTAAAATTACATACTAACAACCAATGAAACATAATAGTTTCCTTGAAAAACCGAGTCAGTTATCTAGAAAACGAAGTAAGGAAATTGCATGATATTATCAACCGTTTTGTTGATAATAAGAAGACTCAAGATAATGAGAACATATCAAGTATGAATGAGAATTATCTCAACTACTTGAAGCTAAACATATTACTATGTCAATATTCTTTCAATATTGCACACCAACAACCAACGAAACAAAAATAGTTTCTTTAAAAAACCGAGTCAATTATCTAGAAAACAAAGTAAGAAAATTGCATGATATTATCAACCGTTTTTTAGTTCCAATAGCAACTATAGAAGGTAAACTATGTGTCAATAATGTGTGTTTGGTTATACTTGGAGCATCAATTAGTGTTATTATCAATCTTTTTGTTTATATTCATGTCGTTTCAGGGATTACTTGTCTGGGATGGATGACATGAAGCAAGTTTGAGATGGGTGTTTTATAAGTTCAAATAGTTATCTATTTTAGAAAACAATGAATTAATTATTTTAAGTTTTTAAGGTTAGTACATATGAATTGTGAAAGATGTAATCGATTATTTTAATTTTACTATTTTACAAAATTAATTACATTCAAGATATATAATTTTGATGTATTATTATATAATTAAGATTTTATTTAACATTAGTAAGTTAGTTTAACATTGCAATGAATTTTTTTTGTTATTACGTAACTATTCATAACAAAACAATTTCACTATTTAGTTAGTATCAGTTCTTAACTGTCGTTTAATCACTGTTTGGTATCAATTCTTGACTAGCGTTTAGTCATATTAATGTTGCAAATTATGACTCGTACATCCGCCACATGCTGCGTCACTATTTATGACTGCATAATAGTAATAATATTGTCACAACAGTTACTGTTGATATTATCGTTACTATTTCATCGCAATAATTTTCGGTTATCATTTATTTTGTAACAATATTGTGACAAAAGAATTAAGAATTTGTGATGATAAAAATTTCCCACAACAAGAGTATAAAAAAAATAACAAATTTGTTCCAACTAGAGAGAATGTGAAGAGAATGAAACATGTGATTCTGAGAAGAGGATTGGTCTAATAGTAAACAGTGACTTCAAGTTCAAGATAATCCATCGTTCGTTGTCGATTTATTTTTCCACGATTAATTTTATTTTTTGAAAGTTCGTATATTAGTATTTCTTTCTTTGGTTACATTAAAAAAACAAAGAGATAGTGAAACTGAGTATACGTTGTATCTTTTATTAAATATGAAAGTGAAGTCTAAAATAGATGTGAGAGAGAATTTTTTTTTTTCTTTTTTTTTTCTGAAGCATAAAGAATGTAATTATGGTATCTAAAGCATCTAACGCGTGTGTTTAGTAATATATTATATTTTATAGAGGTTTTATAATCATAACAGTTCAAGATAACTCTAAATGTTGTCTAAATGTTGAAAATTTGACTAATATCTATGTTTTATCTCATTTGAAAAAAGTATATTTGATATATTTTTTTTTTTTGTCAACCACACATTAAATATTAAAAAACTCCTTGATTGGTTTGATATTTTTTTAGAATTCTTTTTTTAAAAGATTTCATAATCTAATGTTTAAATACGCTTAAAAAGTTTCTATGAAAATATTATAGTTTTTTTTTTTAAACACTTACATTTTCAACACATAAATAAGGTGACTTCATCTTCATCCATAATAATGTCATTGTGATTTCAGACCACTCTTTAGCCTACCGTTTTTTATGATTTTAAATAACTATTTGTCTTACCGTTTTTGGCTATTTTGAAATGTTAATCTTGTGATGCAACCTTTACATCGTCTTGTCAAATAAAATCGTATTATACATTAATTATGTTGTTTCTACCAACTTTTTTGGGTTAAAATCATTTGATTTAAATGATGAACTCTCAAACATGTTTTTCTATTGATTATGTTATAGAGTTGTTGTTTCACTTGAGATATATGTTACATAATTTATATATCACTTTTCTTTTTGTTAACAAATTACATATCACTTTATGCATATTTTGTTATACAACTCATGATAATATAATCACTGTTATTATTATTTTCTAGAAGATAGATTATAACATTCTTGAATTGTCATGATTTTTTTCTATACTTTCACAAAAAGTGTGACGCTTTCATTGTCTATGACTTAAATTAAAAAATTTAAGTTGTGTTTAGTAATTTTTGCTTAAGCGAAAATTTAATTATAAAGAAAATCTCTTTGAAGTAAATTGCTCTTACAAATTATTATTTCACTTTAAAATTTTAGAAAAACAATTACATAAATTGTTTTTTAGTATACCATGCATTTAAATATTACGTCCATACTAAAACTCATTAACACTTTCAAAATTTTGAAGTATGATCATTGTAAATAATAATAATATAACTTCTACTGTTTTATAATTTCTATAAATTATAATTAACATTAATATAAATAAATATGAATTAAATGAACATTGTAATTAGACTTTAATGTAAAAAAATAAAAAGTATTGACTAATGACATGGCTTTGTTGAATTGAATGTTTAACATGCTCATGTGGACACCTTAAGAGGAGAGAAAACTCTCTCATTATATATATAAAATGAGAGAGTTTTCTATATTCTTGGATTACTATATTCTTGGATTAATATAGTAATTCCGGTTCTTGGATTACTATATTCTTGGAAAGGTAGCGCGCATATGAACTCGTCGCAGTGACGTGGCAAAATATCTTCAAATTTATCAGCAGGAGGCCAGTCTTTTAGCTTCAACATTTGAAGCCAGAGGTTTTCATACATTCTTCCTTTCTTGTAACCATCAACGAATTCACGCACTTTAATCTTTACCTCACACTCACTTAAGCATTCCATTGTTCTGATAGAAATGTTTGTTGATGAATTCTTCTTCCTTTTGGGTAAAGCTCGCAACATAACTTCCGGCTCCCAGCTTAAACCAGGTGTCTTCTCGAGAGTGTTCCTAACAATTATTGGTTCGCCATTTGCCCAATGCTCTTGAAAATGCAGAAGCTCTTCATTAACGACATCAACAGATTCAGGAGAGTACAAGTAGTTGTCGCTTGATATATCTTTGATTGATAATTATGATCCTATATATTGGGAAAGCCTTGACAATAAAATGAGCGATATGTTAGTTGAAGGGGGACCTAAAAGATAATTGAATTTAGTGTTTCCTCTTGATAATAAAAATAGATATTTCTCATATGCGTACTATTCTAGAAAATTGAGTAATGCAATACTATGTTTTTTATGAACACATCGTATTTTCTTTTAAAGAAAAACTTATGATATGAAAACTCAAGATAGTGAGAACATATCAAGTATGAATGATGAATTATCTCAACTACTTGAAGCTAAGCATATTACTATGTCAATATTATTTTAAAATTACATACTAACAACCAATGAAACATAATAGTTTCCTTGAAAAACCGAGTCAGTTATCTAGAAAACGAAGTAAGGAAATTGCATGATATTATCAACCGTTTTGTTGATAATAAGAAGACTCAAGATAATGAGAACATATCAAGTATGAATGAGAATTATCTCAACTACTTGAAGCTAAACATATTACTATGTCAATATTCTTTCAATATTGCACACCAACAACCAACGAAACAAAAATAGTTTCTTTAAAAAACCGAGTCAATTATCTAGAAAACAAAGTAAGAAAATTGCATGATATTATCAACCGTTTTTTAGTTCCAATAGCAACTATAGAAGGTAAACTATGTGTCAATAATGTGTGTTTGGTTATACTTGGAGCATCAATTAGTGTTATTATCAATCTTTTTGTTTATATTCATGTCGTTTCAGGGATTACTTGTCTGGGATGGATGACATGAAGCAAGTTTGAGATGGGTGTTTTATAAGTTCCGGTTCTTGGATTACTATATTCTTGGAAAGGTAGCGCGCATATGAACTCGTCGCAGTGACGTGGCAAAATATCTTCAATTTTATCAGCAGGAGGCCAGTCTTTTAGCTTCAACATTTGAGGCCAGAGGTTTTCATACATTCTTCCTTTCTTGTAACCATCAACGAATTCACGCACTTTAATCTTTACCTCACACTCACTTAAGCATTCCATTGTTTTGATAGAAATGTTTGTTGATGAATTCTTCTTCCTTTTGGGTAAAGCTCGCAACATAACTTCCGGCTCCCAGCTTAAACCAGGTGTCTTCTCGAGAGTGTTCCTAACAATTATTGGTTCGCCATTTGCCCAATGCTCTTGAAAATGCAGAAGCTCTTCATTAACGACATCAACAGATTCAGGAGAGTACAAGTAGTTATCGCTTGATATATCTTTGATTGATAATTATGATCCTATATATTGGGAAAGCCTTGACAATAAAATGAGCGATATGTTAGTTGAAGGGGGACCTAAAAGATAATTGAATTTAGTGTTTCCTCTTGATAATAAAAATAGATATTTCTCATATGCGTACTATTCTAGAAAATTGAGTAATGCAATACTATGTTTTTTATGAACACATCGTATTTTCTTTTAAAGAAAAACTTATGATATGAAAACTCAAGATAGTGAGAACATATCAAGTATGAATGATGAATTATCTCAACTACTTGAAGCTAAGCATATTACTATGTCAATATTATTTTAAAATTACATACTAACAACCAATGAAACATAATAGTTTCCTTGAAAAACCGAGTCAGTTATCTAGAAAACGAAGTAAGGAAATTGCATGATATTATCAACCGTTTTGTTGATAATAAGAAGACTCAAGATAATGAGAACATATCAAGTATGAATGAGAATTATCTCAACTACTTGAAGCTAAACATATTACTATGTCAATATTCTTTCAATATTGCACACCAACAACCAACGAAACAAAAATAGTTTCTTTAAAAAACCGAGTCAATTATCTAGAAAACAAAGTAAGAAAATTGCATGATATTATCAACCGTTTTTTAGTTCCAATAGCAACTATAGAAGGTAAACTATGTGTCAATAATGTGTGTTTGGTTATACTTGGAGCATCAATTAGTGTTATTATCAATCTTTTTGTTTATATTCATGTCGTTTCAGGGATTACTTGTCTGGGATGGATGACATGAAGCAAGTTTGAGATGGGTGTTTTATAAGTTCAAATAGTTATCTATTTTAGAAAACAATGAATTAATTATTTTAAGTTTTTAAGGTTAGTACATATGAATTGTGAAAGATGTAATCGATTATTTTAATTTTACTATTTTACAAAATTAATTACATTCAAGATATATAATTTTGATGTATTATTATATAATTAAGATTTTATTTAACATTAGTAAGTTAGTTTAACATTGCAATGAATTTTTTTTGTTATTACGTAACTATTCATAACAAAACAATTTCACTATTTAGTTAGTATCAGTTCTTAACTGTCGTTTAATCACTGTTTGGTATCAATTCTTGACTAGCGTTTAGTCATATTAATGTTGCAAATTATGACTCGTACATCCGCCACATGCTGCGTCACTATTTATGACTGCATAATAGTAATAATATTGTCACAACAGTTACTGTTGATATTATCGTTACTATTTCATCGCAATAATTTTCGGTTATCATTTATTTTGTAACAATATTGTGACAAAAGAATTAAGAATTTGTGATGATAAAAATTTCCCACAACAAGAGTATAAAAAAAATAACAAATTTGTTCCAACTAGAGAGAATGTGAAGAGAATGAAACATGTGATTCTGAGAAGAGGATTGGTCTAATAGTAAACAGTGACTTCAAGTTCAAGATAATCCATCGTTCGTTGTCGATTTATTTTTCCACGAT
Source organism: Arabidopsis arenosa (assembly GCA_905216605.1). NCBI lineage: Eukaryota > Viridiplantae > Streptophyta > Magnoliopsida > Brassicales > Brassicaceae > Arabidopsis > Arabidopsis arenosa. The sequence continues at coordinate 15,162,246 of LR999457.1, read as the reverse complement.
TAATTTTATTTTTTGAAAGTTCGTATATTAGTATTTTTTTCTTTGGTTACATTAAAAAAACAAAGAGATAGTGAAACTGAGTATACGTTGTATCTTTTATTAAATATGAAAGTGAAGTCTAAAATAGATGTGAGAGAGAATTTTTTTTTTTCTTTTTTTTTTCTGAAGCATAAAGAATGTAATTATGGTATCTAAAGCATCTAACGCGTGTGTTTAGTAATATATTATATTTTATAGAGGTTTTATAATCATAACAGTTCAAGATAACTCTAAATGTTGTCTAAATGTTGAAAATTTGACTAATATCTATGTTTTATCTCATTTGAAAAAAGTATATTTGATATATTTTTTTTTTTTTTGTCAACCACACATTAAATATTAAAAAACTCCTTGATTGGTTTGATATTTTTTTAGAATTCTTTTTTTAAAAGATTTCATAATCTAATGTTTAAATACGCTTAAAAAGTTTCTATGAAAATATTATAGTTTTTTTTTTTAAACACTTACATTTTCAACACATAAATAAGGTGACTTCATCTTCATCCATAATAATGTCATTGTGATTTCAGACCACTCTTTAGCCTACCGTTTTTTATGATTTTAAATAACTATTTGTCTTACCGTTTTTGGCTATTTTGAAATGTTAATCTTGTGATGCAACCTTTACATCGTCTTGTCAAATAAAATCGTATTATACATTAATTATGTTGTTTCTACCAACTTTTTTGGGTTAAAATCATTTGATTTAAATGATGAACTCTCAAACATGTTTTTCTATTGATTATGTTATAGAGTTGTTGTTTCACTTGAGATATATGTTACATAATTTATATATCACTTTTCTTTTTGTTAACAAATTACATATCACTTTATGCATATTTTGTTATACAACTCATGATAATATAATCACTGTTATTATTATTTTCTAGAAGATAGATTATAACATTCTTGAATTGTCATGATTTTTTTCTATACTTTCACAAAAAGTGTGACGCTTTCATTGTCTATGACTTAAATTAAAAAATTTAAGTTGTGTTTAGTAATTTTTGCTTAAGCGAAAATTTAATTATAAAGAAAATCTCTTTGAAGTAAATTGCTCTTACAAATTATTATTTCACTTTAAAATTTTAGAAAAACAATTACATAAATTGTTTTTTAGTATACCATGCATTTAAATATTACGTCCATACTAAAACTCATTAACACTTTCAAAATTTTGAAGTATGATCATTGTAAATAATAATAATATAACTTCTACTGTTTTATAATTTCTATAAATTATAATTAACATTAATATAAATAAATATGAATTAAATGAACATTGTAATTAGACTTTAATGTAAAAAAATAAAAAGTATTGACTAATGACATGGTTTTGTTGAATTGAATGTTTAACATGCTCATGTGGACACCTTAAGAGGAGAGAAAACTCTCTCATTATATATATAATGAGAGAGTTTTCTATATTCTTGGATTACTATATTCTTGGATTAATATAGTAATTCCGGTTCTTGGATTACTATATTCTTGGAAAGGTAGCGCGCATATGAACTCGTCGTAGTGACGTGGCAAAATATCTTCAAATTTATCAGCAGGAGGCCAGTCTTTTAGCTTCAACATTTGAAGCCAGAGGTTTTCATACATTCTTCCTTTCTTGTAACCATCAACGAATTCACGCACTTTAATCTTTACCTCACACTCACTTAAGCATTCCATTGTTCTGATAGAAATGTTTGTTGATGAATTCTTCTTCCTTTTGGGTAAAGCTCGCAACATAACTTCCGGCTCCCAGCTTAAACCAGGTGTCTTCTCGAGAGTGTTCCTAACAATTATTGGTTCGCCATTTGCCCAATGCTCTTGAAAATGCAGAAGCTCTTCATTAACGACATCAACAGATTCAGGAGAGTACAAGTAGTTGTCGCTTGATATATCTTTGATTGATAATTATGATCCTATATATTGGGAAAGCCTTGACAATAAAATGAGCGATATGTTAGTTGAAGGGGGACCTAAAAGATAATTGAATTTAGTGTTTCCTCTTGATAATAAAAATAGATATTTCTCATATGCGTACTATTCTAGAAAATTGAGTAATGCAATACTATGTTTTTTATGAACACATCGTATTTTCTTTTAAAGAAAAACTTATGATATGAAAACTCAAGATAGTGAGAACATATCAAGTATGAATGATGAATTATCTCAACTACTTGAAGCTAAGCATATTACTATGTCAATATTATTTTAAAATTACATACTAACAACCAATGAAACATAATAGTTTCCTTGAAAAACCGAGTCAGTTATCTAGAAAACGAAGTAAGGAAATTGCATGATATTATCAACCGTTTTGTTGATAATAAGAAGACTCAAGATAATGAGAACATATCAAGTATGAATGAGAATTATCTCAACTACTTGAAGCTAAACATATTACTATGTCAATATTCTTTCAATATTGCACACCAACAACCAACGAAACAAAAATAGTTTCTTTAAAAAACCGAGTCAATTATCTAGAAAACAAAGTAAGAAAATTGCATGATATTATCAACCGTTTTTTAGTTCCAATAGCAACTATAGAAGGTAAACTATGTGTCAATAATGTGTGTTTGGTTATACTTGGAGCATCAATTAGTGTTATTATCAATCTTTTTGTTTATATTCATGTCGTTTCAGGGATTACTTGTCTGGGATGGATGACATGAAGCAAGTTTGAGATGGGTGTTTTATAAGTTCCGGTTCTTGGATTACTATATTCTTGGAAAGGTAGCGCGCATATGAACTCGTCGCAGTGACGTGGCAAAATATCTTCAAATTTATCAGCAGGAGGCCAGTCTTTTAGCTTCAACATTTGAGGCCAGAGGTTTTCATACATTCTTCCTTTCTTGTAACCATCAACGAATTCACGCACTTTAATCTTTACCTCACACTCACTTAAGCATTCCATTGTTTTGATAGAAATGTTTGTTGATGAATTCTTCTTCCTTTTGGGTAAAGCTCGCAACATAACTTCCGGCTCCCAGCTTAAACCAGGTGTCTTCTCGAGAGTGTTCCTAACAATTATTGGTTCGCCATTTGCCCAATGCTCTTGAAAATGCAGAAGCTCTTCATTAACGACATCAACAGATTCAGGAGGGTACAAGTAGTTGTCGCTTGATATATATATATATATATATATATATATATATATATATATATATATATATATATATTTATCTGTCTCAAACTAACGTCGTAATGATACCCTTTTTGTAGTATATACTTCTAAGAATTATTTACGCATTCGAACTAGTCATCCACGAGGCTAGACATTGAGAACTAGTTAATTAATGCCGATTGTATTTGTTCTTCTCCAATTATGAATTGTTGAGTTAAAAAAAGAAAGAAAAACATATTGGCCAAGGAAACCATGTTTTGAAAATAGTATCTTTCAAATCGAAATGAACATACATGGAGATTACTCAGAAAAGTCAAGAAACACGTACATCCCACTATTTAAAAGCTGAAGCGGAATCTAAAAGGTATTGGCCCTATGATTTATGGGGCCACAAACAATTATTGTTTGGGAGCCTCATGATCTATATATGATTTATTTTTATTATTTGGGGGCCCCATAATATATACATACTACTCGTTACAAATTGGGGGTCCAACACGAATATTTCATCTGGCTGTGCTCAGTTACAGCCTGAAACTCAAAAATTTTAATTCCATTTCTTTCCACCTAACTCTTAATAGTGCATATGAAGAAAGAAATAATCAACTAATAAAAAGATACTTTTTACTTGGAGAAAAAAAAACACTCTTATTCTGAAAATTCCGATGTCGGTAGTATACTAAAAGAAAAAATGGCATTTCCAAAGGATTTTTGATTCTTTTATGATCCATTGAAAACCCTCTCGGAAATTTTTGATGGACATAAACTTTCAAAAATCCGTGGGAAACAAAAATAGGACGGACGAATGATCCATCGGAAAACTGTTAGAAATTTCCTATGGTTTTATGTATTTTTAAAAAAATTTCGTTTAAAAAAAATAATCATCCGTCTTCGTAGATGATTCATCTATACTAATGAGCTTAAGACACTACCAAAACAATTTGAAAGGACATAACAAGATTATGAAGTAACCAGATTTCAGTTTCTTAATCTTACAAACAAAGATATTTCAGAGTTACAGGCTTACAACATGGGATCATATGCATATCCATATGATGGAAAAACGTGTAGAAAATGAAACGCAAAAACGAAACCGTAGGCTCATATCTTTGTTTTTTTCATTTTTCAAAGTACCGATTTATATATATATTGAAAGAGTTACAGAGATACATAGGCTTTTCCACAAATAGCCGAAAAAGATACAAGAGGAGACGAAGAACACAATTGAAAACAATTTGAAGATCTAGGCAGCAGTGACTAGTTTTGTTGGAAATTACCAAACCATAACGAGAGATACGTCACATTCGTGGGATCAGCTCTACTTGTACTGTGGAAACTTGATCTAATCCCGCAAGGCGACGACGAAGAAGAAGATGTATCTCCCTTTTCACTTGAGTTGCTAATCGCGTTGATGGAGAGTGTAGTCTTGAGTTCCGCTCTTTCCAAATGTTGTAAATCAAAGCATGGAAAACGAGCTTGCAGATCGCAGTAAGCTTCCTATTTGTGGTAGGATTCTTAATCCAGGTTAGCAGACTAGGGAAGTTTGTAGAAGGTAGAGGTATGAAATGAGAGAAGATGTCTAGAAGTAGAACTTTGGAGAAGCTGCATTGGAAGAAGAGGTGGTCTCTAGATTCATCTCCAGAGAGACAAAGGAGGCAAGAAGCAAGGACAGGGAGATTCCAACTTCTGAGCCTATCCCTCGTTGTTAGCTTATACTCCCTCTGTTTCAAATTATTAGTTGTTTTAGAGGTTTTTGTTTCAAAATGTAAGTTGTTTTTCAAAACCAAGACAAAAAGTTTTTACTTTTAGATTCACTTTATTCTAGTATTCACTTTATTATTGAAAGCTTCCAAAGCTTTGAATCACGTATTACCAAGAAAAAAAAGTTAATAAAATAGTACTGTCTTTTATGAAGTCCAACAACGTACCAAACTATATTTACTGCATTATTCTCTTTCCAAAAAAGCTTGTTTCCATATGTCACTATCTAAAAGCAACGTAAATTTGTGATCTGAGTTTCTTATCAAACCAAATTTGTCTACAAAACTAAAATGGATCAAAAAAACAAAGTGGAGGAAGAAAAAATGCTATTCAAGAGATGTGAGAAGGATCTACGAAACACGATCAGATTTCACTCGAAAATGGGATTTAAACAAGTTACCATCTGAAGAAAAAGAAGAAGAGCTTCATCCCAACAATGAAAATGAAGAATTTGTAAGGGAGCTTCTGAAGATTTATTTTTCTAAATTTTTTTAGGTTTAATATGTCTTCTTTCTTTTTCATGAAGCTTTCTTGATTTCAATCTCTAATGGGTTGGCACAAGTTCTAAATGTAAGGAGAAAAAGATAATAAAATTATAAAAATAAATTAAGTTTAAATCAATAAATAAAATCTTGTGACAAATTTATATTTTCAGTTTTATTTAAAATACATATAAGTAATTTTATTTTTAATACATATAAGTAATTTATGTAAATTTAAAAAACTAAAAAACCAGATCAAATCAAGAGCATCTTTCTAGCACTTATATAAATTTACGTACCAAGATCATATGCCTTAGTAAATAATCACATGCCATGGATCAGTCAAATCAGTTAACAAAGTTTACAACTGAAAATAAAATAAAAATCAATAGTACCTTAATAATAAAGCTACGTCCACAAATTAAAGGCATATAAAATGTAACAATCCAAATGACAATAAAAACAACGATAGAAAAACATAACAATACAAAAGTTCAAATCAACTCCACTAGTCCAATGAACCTAATTTCCTCATCGCATTTTGGACCACCGTAACGTCACAATTTAGTCCGGAAGATGATATTAGACACAAAAAAACTTTTAACGACAAAAGGTAAACCATTTTGTCCACAAGATGATATTAGACTCAAATTCAAATATAACATCTTAAAAAAAAAATGTACTCCAACGTCACTAATCCAATGAACTAAGAGTGTTCATTACATTTTGAACTAACATAGCATCACAATTTAATTGTATGGGAAGAAGACCATCTTTTTCCAGTATAGATTTCTTCATATGTGGTATTTTGTACTTGTTTGATCCTCCAACTTCCATGATCTGATGCATACACGATTGAAGAGTCAAAAAGATTCGAATTACCTTGGCTGTCGGATATTTTTCAAAAGATTCCACGGTTTTTGGGTGTTCTTTATGTTGTATCGACTGAGTTGCACTGAAAAATCCAAGATCTAAAATGTTCAGCTCCGGCGAATTTGGCGGTGGACACATCAAACGAATATCAAAACCAGTTTTTGAAGCAGCTTCTTGAAAATCTTGATCTCCACACTCCACATGTGTTCTTGCATTATCTTGTTGAATAAAGATAGTCTTTCCTCGATCTTCCCTTGGCCACTTCTCCTGAATAACTGGTAGAACTTTTCCAATCAAGAATGCTTTAATATCTTCTCTCTTGACAGAAGTTAATGCTTTTAGTTCTAACGTTCCATCATCTCTATTTTTACTCCGTCTCTTAGCTGCCTGCATAGTAACAAATGGAAATATTCCAATTTTCCCAGAAAATATCTCTTTTCCTTCCTCGTCAAACCTTGGACGAGCCATTGCTGCTAAAAACATTACTTTTGCGATGAAATTCTTACTTTGACATGTACGATGTGGATCGTCTTCAATCGGAAGTAGATAATATTTCTCGGTCTTCTTCGTCATATAGAACCATTTCTCGTCGATATGAACCATGTTGTACATATCAACAAACTTTGGTTCATGAGGTAGAGAATTTTTATCTAGCATAGAGATGCAAAATTGTAGTCTACCTGAAACCGGTAAATTTTAGTCAACAAATAATATGATCCTTGTTAGATCTTAGTCCCTTGATGCACTTCGTGTGGTTGTTGAATAGATCAAGAAGAAATGATGCGGAATGAGTATGATATGGGTGTTGGTGATCGAGTAGATTGGTGAAGGTGTGGTCGAGTAGTTTTGTGAAGTGGTCGAGTAGAATGATCGTTTGGTGACAAAGGAATGAGATCGAGTAGATTTTGGTGGTGAAGTGAGAGATGTGATCGAGTAGATTTTGGTGGTGAAGTGAGAGATGTGATCCAGTAAACAAGGCTGTGATAGAGTAAAGAAGGCTGTGATAGAGTAAACAAGACTGTGATAGAGTAAAGAAGACTGTGATAGAGTAAAGAAGACTGAGATCGAGTATGACGAAGATTGATGGTTTGAATGATCAAGTGATTGTGAAAATGAATGGATCGAATGATGAAGGTGAGATCGAGTATAAGAGGAGTTGAGGGGTCGAGTAGAACTTCCAAAGGCTGCGAGACTCCTTTGAACTTCCAGACTTGATTCTGCTTGGATATGACACACCAAGAGCAGTCTCAAGATGAATTCGAGATATTACACACTCAAACTCAAGATCAAACGAAATCAGAAAAGATGATTGATAAGAAATTGTTTGATGAGTTCGAATACAAGGAGAAGAAGCGATTTTAAAGAGATAGAAGAGAGTCTAGGAAGTTGTAAAGTCAACCTAGGAAAAGACAACGAAATTAAACACACAAAGACTGAATTCGAAATTTAAAGAAAACGGGCTTCTCCTTGGCGATGGGCTGCGAGACAACATTGGGCTCGAGTATAAGTGTGTGGGCTTGCTGTTGGTGTCGGATCCCGCATCAGTAGACCGGGACCAACCAAAGATCGCCACGTAATCAGGATGAAGGCCCACAGAGGAAAAGGCCCATTAGGCCCATGGTTTACAAGGTATAATCGAAGTGGGCGTCACCATAAAGAGAGCCCGGAGTGGTCACACCTCGGGATATGACTCGGAATCGAAGTCGAAGTTAGAACGGGTGACTTGGGCCAAAAGGCGAAGCCCATGAAGATCAGAATCAATTCAAATTCAAACGTTGAGCATTAAAACTCGAAGACCAAAACGGACACATTTAAGAGAGAATAATTATGTTTAATTGAGAGTTAAATGTCGTTTGTCAATATAAATAAGAGGGCTAATAGCCATGTAAAACATACGCAATTTTTCTAGCAAATACACTATAGTCATTCCTATTGCAATTCATAGCTTTTTCATCATATTTTTGTCCTCAAGAATAATCATTCCCACTAATTAAACAAATATTCAAGTGTGCGAATCCGACATCCACATTTTGGCGCCGCCTGTGGGGACCTAGAAGATTCTTGAGTTGTCAGATTTCTCTCATTTCCGAGATAAGCAGCAATGTCTGGAGCAAGCATCCCTGATTCGTCAGTAGCCGAGGCTCTCAAGACCATGCAGCAAGCCATAACAGAAATGTCGCAGAAGTTCTCGGATGTGGAAAAAGCTGTGGAGACGCTTAAAACAACCCAGGTATCTCTTGGTCAAAGCGTCAATACTATTCAATCTCGTGTTCGTTCTCTAGGTACAGGAAATACGGTGGGAGTTCGAAGAAGTATGTTCAGTACGCCAAACTCCCGTGTGCGAAGTGAGACCAACGAACAAACAACTCCTAACCCAACAATTCAACCGGATGTGGAAGAAGAGACGCAGCTCGGAGATGGAAACCAGCTTGAAGATCAGTATGATCAAGAAAGCTTCGACCAACTCGAAACCATGAGAAAGGTTAGCCAGGAACTAAAAGAAATGAAGTCAAAGTTCCACCAGGCCACCAGTTCGGAGCCAGACATCAACCGAGTCATCGAGGAAGCTAGGCGAACTCCTTTCATTCCGCGAATTGCAAATTTGAGAATCAAGGATTCTCGGAAACTCAAACTGGATCCGTACAGTGGATTAGAAGACCCAAAAAGCTATCTCGCAGCTTTTCTGATTGCCGCTGGAAGAGTCGAATTGGATGAAGCTGATGAGGATGCAGGATACTGCAAACTCTTTTCGGAAAATCTTTGCGGTCAAGCACTAATGTGGTTCACTCAGCTGGAACCAGGCTCAATCAATAACTTCGACGAGTTGTCGGCTGTTTTCCTGAAACAATATTCTATCCTCATGGATAAAAGCGTTTCGGATGCTGACCTTTGGAATCTAACACAAGGGCCAAATGAGTCACTTAGAACTTTCATCACCAAATTCAAGGGGGTGCTGTCAAAACTCCCAAGAATCTCGCAGCAGTCAGCTCTATCTGCCCTACGAAAAGGTTTATGGCATGACTCGAGGTTCAAAGAAGATCTAATACTTCACAAACCGGACACAATTCAAGACGCACTTTTCCGTGCAAATAACTGGATGGAAGTAGAAGACGAAAAAGAGAGTTTTGCGAAAAGGAACAAACAAGCAAAACCAGCGGTCACTTTCCCTACCAAAAAGTTTGAGCCCAGAGAGAACCAAGGACCTAAAAAGTTCGGATCGCAACCCCTCAACAATACCGTCGGGAAACAATTTCAAGGAAAAGGGAGGTCGAACACTTGGGTCCGTGACGAAAGTTTGTATTGTGACATCCATAAGGTAACCGGACACTTAACCAAAGACTGTAGTATCCTCAAGAAGCACCTCGCAGAGCTGTGGGCCAGTGGAGATCTTTCTAAATTCAAGATAGAAGATTTCGTGAAAGAATATCACGAGGCAAAGGATACCCCTAAAGATCAGAATTTAAAAAGACCTAGGCAATCCAACGAAGAAGAACCTAGAAGTTCGAAGGGAAAAATCAATGTAATCATTGGAGGTTCCAAGCTTTGTCGGGATACGATCAATGCCATAAAGAAGCATAGGCGAAATGTTTTATTTAAAGCGAATTTAGGCGAAGAAATGGACTTTCAAGGCGCGTCAATATCATTTGACAAAGAAGAAACATGTCACCTCGAAAGGCCTCATGATGACGCCCTAGTCATTACCTTAGACGTTGCCAACTTCGAAGTTTCGAGAATTCTCATTGATACGGGCAGTTCGGTCGACTTAATCTTTTTAGGTACCCTGGAAAGGATGGGAATCAGTCGGGCAGATATAGTAGGACCGCCGTCTCCTTTGGTGGCATTCACAAGCGAATCGGCCATGTCTCTCGGGACGATCATGCTACCAGTTCTTGCCAAAAACGTGTCAAAGATAGTAGATTTTGTTGTTTTTGATAAACCGGCAGCCTACAACATCATCCTTGGGACTCCATGGATTTATCAAATGAAGGCAGTTCCCTCGACGTATCATCAATGCATCAAATTTCCAACTCCTAGTGGAGTGGAAACAATTCGAGGAAGTCAAGAAGCTTCACGAACGTGTTATCTAACCAGTCATCGACTAAAGATCCAATAGCAATTAACGAAACCTGCGAAGAAGGAAATTCCAAGATTTCCTAGTGGGCAAAAAGAAGACGATGTAGTAATCGAAGTAGCATTGGAAGAAGACAAACCAGATCGGAAAGTCCGAATTGGAGTCACTTTGACTGGCGAAATAAAAGAAGCTTTGATTGAACTTCTAAGGAAAAATAAGACGTCATTTGCATGGTCAGCGGCCGATATGCCTGGCATAGATCCAAGCATAATCTGCCACAAATTGAACGTAGATCCAAGTTTTAAGCCTGTGAAACAAAAGAGAAGGAAACTCGGAGTAGAGCGAGCAAAGGCTGTAAATGATGAAGTGGACAAACTATTAAAAATAGGATCTATAAGGGAAGTACAATACCCGGAGTGGGTAGCAAACACTGTCGTGGTCAATAAGAAAAATGGAAAAGACAGGGTGTGTATCGACTTCACCGATCTCAATAAAGCATGTCCGAAAGATAGTTTTCCGCTCCCGCATATAGACCGGCTCGTAGAATCTACCGCTGGGAATGAGTTATTAACTTTCATGGATGCTTTCTCGGGTTATAATCAAATAATGATGGATCCCGAAGACCAAGAAAAGACGTCATTCATCACAGACAGAGGTACTTATTGTTATAAAGTAATGCCTTTTGGTTTAAAAAACGCAGGTGCAACTTATCAACGATTGGTCAATAAAATGTTCCATGAGCATCTCGGGAAGACAATGGAAGTCTACATAGACGATATGCTGGTTAAGTCTTTGAAAAAAGAGGATCACATTAAGCATTTGGAAGAGTGTTTTGAAATTCTCAACCGATATCAAATGAAGCTGAACCCGGCGAAGTGCACTTTCGGAGTTCCATCCGGAGAGTTCCTTGGTTATATCGTGACAAAAAGAGGAATCGAAGCTAATCCAAACCAAATTAATGCCTTTCTAAACATGCCATCCCCGAAGAACTTCAAGGAAGTACAGCGTCTGACTGGTCGAATTGCAGCCCTAAACAGATTTATTTCAAGATCAACGGACAAATCTCTACCCTTTTATCAAATTCTTAAGGGAAATAAAGGTTTCCTTTGGGATGAGAAGTGTGAAGAAGCTTTCGGACAACTTAAAGCATACCTTACCACTCCACCAGTGTTGTCTAAACCCGAGGTGGACGAGAAGCTCTATTTGTATGTTTCAGTGTCAAAACATGCAGTTAGTGGAGTTTTGGTCCGGGAGGACCGTGGAGAGCAAAAGCCGATTTACTACATAAGTAAGTCAATGACAGATCCAGAAACAAGATACACAATGATGGAAAAACTCGCACTTGCGGTAGTAACTTCAGCCCGGAAGCTGCGCCCATACTTCCAATCTCATCCAATCGAAGTGTTAACCAACCAGCCACTCCGAACAATACTTCATAGTCCAAATCAATCCGGACGATTGGCAAAGTGGGCAGTGGAACTAAGTGAATATGATATAGAATATAAAAGCCGAGTCAGCATGAAGGCTCAAGTTTTGGCAGATTTCCTAACCGAACTACCAGTGCTGGGCACACCGGAGCAACCAGAGAATCAGACTTGGAAACTGTATGTAGATGGATCTTCATCAAAACAAGGATCTGGAATAGGAATCAAGTTGGAATCTCCAACATCGGAAATTCTTGAACAATCATTCCGTTTATTGTTTAATGCTTCTAACAATGAAGCAGAATATGAAGCACTAATTGCCGGACTTCGACTAGCACAAGGGGTTGGAGCGGAAGAAGTGGTTGCTTATTGTGATTCACAGTTGGTAGTTAATCAGTTCAATGGCGATTATGAAGCGAAAGACCTAAGAATGGAAGCATACCTCGAAGTAGTGAAGGGTCTTTCAAAAGACTTCAAGAAATTCAAACTAATTCGCATACCTCGAGGAGAAAATACAACCGCGGACGCACTTGCCGCATTAGCGTCAACATCAGATCCTGAACTAAAAAGAATCATTCCGGTTGAATGTATCGCGGAGCGAAGCATTAAAACTGACAAAGAAGTCCTCGTTGTTACAAGGTCTCGAGCAGCAGCGCGCGAACGTGGCGAGCCCGAAGTCGAGTTGCCACCTGTTAAACGGAGGAAGTCGAAAAAACACAACAAGGAGCCAGATATACTTCCAGAAACTATTATAGAGACGGAACCGTTAGTCGAAGATGACCATCCCGAACCAGACCTTGAACCAAATGAACATCCCGAACCGGAACCACGGGTATTTCATGAGATTGACCAAATTCCGGCTAAAGATTGGGGGGCTGATTGGAGGGAGCCAATAAAGCGCTACATCATGACAGGCGAGCTCCCGAAAAACAAGTGGCAAGCCAGGAAAATGAGAATCGTTAGCGCGAAATTTTGTCTATCAAAGGATATATTATATAAGCGAGGTGTTAGCGATCCCTACCTATTGTGCATCTTTGGACCCGAAGTCGAAATCGTCGTAAGAGAAGTACACGAAGGTCTATGTGGGAGTCATGCGTCTGGAAGTGCCATGGCTTTTAAAATAAAAAGGATGGGCTATTATTGGCCCACTATGATCACGGATTGTGTCAAGTTCGCTCAAAGGTGCAAACGTTGTCAACTCCATGCACCGATGATCCATCAACCTTCGGAGTTATTCTCCTCCATTTCTGCCCCGTACCCGTTTATGAGGTGGTCGATGGATATCATCGGACCATTGCATAGATCAACTCGAGGAGCACAATACCTATTGGTCTTAACGGATTATTTTTCAAAGTGGATCGAAGCTGAAGCATATGCTAGCATCAAAGATTCGGCGGTGAATACTTTCATTTGGAAGAATATCATATGCCGACATGGGGTTCCATACGAGATAGTTACTGATAATGGGCCACAGTTCATTTCGCACGAATTCGAAGCCTTTTGCTCAGAATGGGGGATCAAGGTCAGTTATTCCACTCCACGGTATCCACAAGGAAATGGCCAAGCTGAAGCTGCGAACAAAACAATTTTGAGCAATCTCAAAAAACGCTTGAGTCACTTAAAAGGAGGATGGTATGATGAACTCCAGCCCGTCCTATGGGCTTATCGAACAACCCCTAGGCGACCTACCGGAGAGACTCCGTTTTCCCTAGTTTATGGCATGGAAGCAGTAGTACCGGCTGAACTCAATGTGCCCGGTCTTCGCCGAACAGAAGCACCATTGAACGAAGAGGAGAATTCAGCAATGCTCGATGACTCGCTGGATACCATTAATGAAATACGAGATCAAGCCTTAATTCGGATACAAAATTACCAGCAAGCAGCAGCTCGATACTACAATTCCAAAGTCAAAAGCAGACCATTCTTTGTAGGCGATTATGTGCTAAGGCGAGTTTTTGATAATAAAAAAGAAGAAGGCGCGGGCAAACTCGGCATTAATTGGGAAGGACCTTATATTGTTACCGAGGTGGTCCGAAATGGTGTTTATAGGTTGAAAGACTTAGAAGGCAGTCCAGTCCAGCGACCTTGGAACGTGATCAATCTAAAGAAGTTTTATGTTTAATACGCATTTTGTTATGTACATGAACTACGGTGTGGCTTGATCCCGAAATGGGTACGTAGGCAGCTCGAAAAAGAGTTCAGCTACTAATAATAAAAATTTGTTTTATTTCTTAGGAAAAGAGTTCGACTATGCGAACATACAAGATGAAGAAGTTCGGCTGTGCGAACATACAAGAAATCGAAAGTAAAACATTTATTCAAACAAACAAGACAAAGTATCAATCTTCGCACACTTCGGGCTAGGAAAACCCTCCCGGAGAGCAGAACACCTGAACCCCTTGACCTGCGAGGTCCAGAACTGGCATCATACAATCCGGGATACGAGCAAAATCGGAAATTCCGAGCTCAATCCACTCTCCGGGATGGGAGCCAAGGATGTGAAGATCTCTTGACACCGTAGTAAGCCTGCGTTGCATTCGGTTAATCCTTTTTCGAAGTCTCTTCTTTTCCAGCGTAAGCTTCCGTTGTTGAAGCGCAAGCGCCTCTATGAATGCCATCGCTGTTCCTTGGTCCCTGATTGGGAGGTCCTTGATCAAAGCGCATGGAGCTCGGATCTGAGATCTGAAAAAGCCGCGAAGTGGAGAAGGTCGTCTACTTGGAACATCTGGAACATCTTCATCTATCACTCCGATCCTGGAGAAGTCCGGCATAGACTCTGAACATCGAAGGTTAAAGTCCATATCTGCAGAAGTAAGAAGAATGGTGAGGAGTGAGGAGAAGTTGAAGCTGTAATTTATAGGGATGTCGTATCCCTAGCAAGCTGCGGACTCTATCCTAGGGATAGAGTGATTCGCGGAGAGATTTATGCTCTCAACCCGATCCTGCATTAAAAGACGTATCTCCAAGAATGATATGAGAATCAAAATGTTTCCATAAATAAAGGGGCCAAGGCCCATTACGAGTTCAAAACAAAAAAAAAATAAGGAAAACAGAGTTTAGGAACATTTATGGAAGGGGCTCAGGAACAGGCTCCTTCATCGCCGGTTTAGTGTCCGAGGTGGACGCCTTGTTTTTGGAGTTGACCTCGGGATCATTCCGGACACGTTTCCAAGGATTGTCGTCATTTTCCTCGTCTTCCTCTTCGCTATCAAGAGGAGCGGTGTAAACTGGGGCATTCACCGGTCCCTGAACTTGACCCTTAGCACGGAGGTACATCCGGAGCATCCTCGGGATCTCTGCGATAGAGTCGAAGTTCCTCCACTCCCATTGAAAGGGTTCACTTTCCAAGGCTCTCACCTTCCTCTCCACTCGAGCAATGCGAGCCTCGAGTGTTTGCCTCTTAAGGCCCAGCCGCTGCCTCTCGTCGCACAAACGGCGATGTTTGTCGACAACCTGTCACCAAAAAGAATAAATTAAAGTGAAAGGCATAAGGTTTTGGTCAAGGAGTCGAATTTTGACCTTGTCCATGAAGTCGTAAGCCTCTTTCTTTTCCCTCGAAGGGAAGTGGAACACATCATGAGGAAAGAGAACGCCGGCCGGTTCGAAGCCATCGCCGGACAGGAACAGAGGACTGCCAGGATCGGTGGGGACCACAGTTGCGTTTTCCATTGTTATAAAAATTATCGAGAGAATTTTGGAGTTCCTTGGAAAAATTTAGAGGTAAACTTGCCTCTACTTATAATAGGTCTAGGGTTTATCTCGAAACCGTAATTTAATGATGATAGTGTGCCCGAGTGGTTTAAACTGTTTTTGGAAATAGAGAAAAGCAGTTATTGCCTTAAAGGCGTGCGACTTTCCCTATTTCCAAGGAAGGGAAAGATCAACCGTCGCATTTAAGACAAGAGGCCCATTAAGCATAAAAGTTCTTAAGGCCCAAGCCCAACAAATTCGCCGAGTTGACTAAACCCGAAGTGGGGAACTCGCGATAAGCCGAGCCCAGATCTCGCATTCCAAGAGAAGGGCCTGATCAGCCTAAAATTCTCAAATGACATAGCCACAAGGCCAAGAAGTGTTAAAAGCGGACTTTGCAAACCCGCATATAATTTTAACCAGACCCCCTCGGGATCATAACCTTAAGGGAAAAAGGTTTAAAAGCCTCCTCAGGCAAATATCTTGTTCAAAAAGAAACTGATAATAAAGCCTCCTAAGGCAAAAGTAAAAACATAAAGATTTAAGTCTCAAAAAAAATATATATAATGATGGGACAAGCCCCAATTCGGAGTGGACGCAGCCACTACGGATCAGCAGACACTTCGACCTCCATTTCGGTTGTCGGGTTTCCATCCGCTTCCTTGGCCGGGACTTGTTCAGGGGAAGTTCCTTGTTCATCCACTGCGGTACAAACATCTCCTGGGATGACCTTCGGTGCAGCAGGGACTTCGGATAAGACGACGCCCTCTGTCTCACTTGGACCTATAAAAGACGGTTCGGGTCAAACAAAAGGCAAGAAGAAGGAAGTAAGCATCAAGAACTAGCGTTTACCTGCCCAATCTAACCCTGATTCACTTAGGGGGGGAGATTCAGTGAAAAACTCCGCAAAATCCTGAGGGTTGAAGGACGAAGCGGGAAGAGCTGCCAGACGATTTTTCTTTTCAGATAAGCTAGACGACAGCTCGGATCTCTCATTCACTTCGGAGAAATCGTCATCGTGGATTTGATCCAGCAGGATTAGGTTGCTCTCGTGCTCTTTGATGTCTGACTCCAGATCCGACTTAACCTTCTCAGTTTGAATAAAACGGATGGCTCCTTGAATCAACTCCATCCCTCGTCCCTTTACCTCTTTTCTGGCCTTCGACGCCGACCTAGCCAATTCGGAATCACGCAACTTGGTAATCGCATTGTACTTCGCGTGAAGTTCAATGAGTTGGTTGTTCAGGGTATCGGCGGATGATTCGGACTCATGGAGTCTACCCTGAACACCAGAAAGCTCGTTCTGTAGTTGGTAATTCTGGTCGTACTGGTCCTTCAGCTCCCCCTTTATCTTCTCAAGCTCAGATGTGAGGCTACCTACTTGATCTTCTAGCTGTTGCTTAGAGCCCGAAGATGAGTGAAGGTCGGTCTCAAGGGTAGTAAACTTGCTTCTCCACGACTCAATTTCCTGTTGCTGGCTAAGTAACAGTCCTTCATAGTGTTCAACCATGTCGTTGAGTTCGCTATTCGCCTGGCATTTTGTATAAATTCGAGATGATGAGTCAGTTGGAAGGCTAACACAAAGGATGAATGAAGTAAAACTAACCCGAGATGAGTGATGCGCGTGAAGCAAATAGCGTTCGCGAATCGCAGGACGCCATTTGTCGAACTCCGGCAGAATTAGACCCGACCGGGTCTTAAAGCACCGAAAGACGCTACCTTCTTTCTCCATAACTGTGAAGGAAGAAGGAGGGAAGTTGTAATATTTTGAGTCAGGATGAAGTGAAAACCCTTAAGGTTGCCTAAACCATTACCTGTAAGCGATTTGATCTGTGGGACAAGAGCAGGTTTTGACTTCGGGGGAGCATCTTGAGATTCAGAACTTTCTTTCTGAGGAGATACGTTCCGAGTAGTCTTCTCGCCATCATGTTTGGAAAAGGAAGACATGTCAACAGGAGGAGGAGGACCCATTGATTTAGACGGAGGAGATGATCGGGGTGAGCGATCAGTCCGGGCCCTCGATTTCTCCCTATGCGGAGAAGAGTCACTGCGAGATGACTTGTCTCTTTTCTTACGAATTAAATCCTTAAGTGGTGCGCTGCTAAAGTCATCTCGGGAAGGTCGAGGAGAGTCACGACGAGGAGATCGGTCTCTCCGAGGAGAACGATCATTACGACGTTCACGACGAGGTGTTGATCTATAAGCAATGACAGATCTAGTCCCCTCCGTACTGTTGTCGTCAACCAGTAAAGTCCTGCTATAGTCATTCTTATCAATGGCGGCCGCAAGAAACGCTTTGTTTTCGTCACAAGCCTCTGCTATCGGCTTGGAGAGCTTCTTACGCTGGGCAGCAAGGGCCCGAGCTGATAATCCCTGAATTGAAGGAGGAGGCGGAAGTCGATGAAGGTGATTGGGCGGACTCATCCTGAGTTTTCGATTAGCTTCAATGAACCGATCGAGAGTAAAGGAATTCCAAAGGGTTTCCCCTCTAAGGATTGTCTTGAAGAAATTGACGAATTCCTCAGTTGGGAGAATTGGAGCAATGAAGGCTGCAAAAATGAAACAACAAGTTTGATTAGCAAAATAACAGGGTGATTGAGAAAGTGTCTGTGACCTATTTTCTACCAGGCTTTGCAGACCACTTCGATGGAAGAACATCAGAAAGGCTTCCAATCGAAGCAGGGGTTTTCTTAATCAGAAACCAAGGATGGTGCCAGTTTTCATCCTTGTTCGGGAGGTGCGAGATGATGTTCCTATTAGCGTTCGGATACGCCGAGAAGTACCCTGCCTTCTTCGACGAACTTCTCACACTTAGAAGTTCATTTAGCTCGGGAACCCCAATAATGTAACCAGCTTCCGCCGCAACGGTTATGATTCCAAGGATGGTTCGGAGGAGATTGGGGGATAGCTGAGGCAAAGCGGTCTCAAGGGCCGCCAGGTACCGAACTAAGGCTTCGGGAAGAGGGAAGGTCAATCCACAGCCCTTGAAGTAGATTTCATAAACGCAAAAGTAACCATCACGGTGGTCTTCCGGGGACTCTGTAGGATCGGCCAACTTCGATTCCGCCATCACGTCAGGTGGAAGTCGGCAGAGTTCTTTCAATCGTTGAAGGGATTGAATGGTACAAGTAGATCTGTAGTGAGGACCGGCAATATCGTTAGGACGGGTGCAATCGTCAAGGCTAGAACGTTTCCCATCGTAAGACGGGGATTCAGGTCTGTCGGAATCGGAAGACATCGAAGGAAATGGGAAAACTCAAGTTCCAGAAGAAAAGTTTGGCGAAAGAGACGGAAAGACTTGGCAGGGAAAAACAAAGAAAATTTTTACCAAAAGATAAAGATGAAAAGAAAGGTTACCTCACGCAAACTAAGTGGTAATGATGGAACCGCCTCGGTAGTCGTGGGAGAAGTGGAAAGGTTTTTCCCCGTTTTAATAGTAAATAATTAAGATACGGTCATGATGGTGACAGATGTCACGCGATCGAATATGGGTAATACCGAAATTTAAGGACTGACAAGATCTTGGCGGGAAAATCAGAAGATCCCACAAGCGCAATCTTTGGTCATTAAAACGTTTAAAGTCTTCCGAATTGAAATAAGCACTTCGAAAGACTTGGGGGGCTAATTGTTGGTGTCGGATCCCGCATCAGTAGACCGGGACCAACCAAAGATCGCCACGTAATCAGGATGAAGGCCCACAGAGGAAAAGGCCCATTAGGCCCATGGTTTACAAGGTATAATCGAAGTGGGCGTCACCATAAAGAGAGCCCGGAGTGGTCACACCTCGGGATATGACTCGGAATCGAAGTCGAAGTTAGAACGGGTGACTTGGGCCAAAAGGCGAAGCCCATGAAGATCGGAATCAATTCAAATTCAAACGTTGAGCATTAAAACTCGAAGACCAAAACGGACACATTTAAGAGAGAATAATTATGTTTAATTGAGAGTTAAATGTCGTTTGTCAATATAAATAAGAGGGCTAATAGCCATGTAAAACATACGCAATTTTTCTAGCAAATACACTATAGTCATTCCTATTGCAATTCATAGCTTTTTCATCATATTTTTGTCCTCAAGAATAATCATTCCCACTAATTAAACAAATATTCAAGTGTGCGAATCCGACATCCACACTTGCCTCGTTAAAAACCTCTCTTGGAAAACCCATTGGGACAAAACCAAGAGGAGGGAAAAAGAGTGCAAGTCACACACCTCCAATGATGTCACTTAAACGGCTTGAATCACAACCAAAGTGGTTGGACAAGCTTCCGGTTTAAGGCTGCCTTCAATGTGTTGTAGAAGTGTGTTGATAGCTTGATTCAACAACTTAGTCTTCGATCTTGTCATTGGTCCAGTAGAAACTTGCAATGACATATCCTCTTTAGTTCCAAGTTCTTCATGCTCCTTAGCCTTCTCTGTGGTCGAGTATCCCCTTGGTGCAGCTCCATACTCGATCACATCCTCATCTTGGTGGTCGAGTATGTCTTCAACATGGTGGTCGAGCATGTCTTCAACATGTTGGTCGAGTGTGTCTTCAAACTGATCCTTAGTTCCTTGACCCAAGCTTCCCATGATCACATCATCCTCTCCCAGTTGAGAAGGATTTGACCTCAAATCTGTATTATCTGCAATAAAAGGGATAAGGTCAGCAACATTGAAGCTATTACTTACGTTGTACTTACCTTGCAAATCCAGAGAGTAGGCGTTGTTGTTGATCCTCTTGAGCACTTTGAATGGTCCATCTATCCTTGGCATAAGCTTAGATTCCCTCTCCTTAGGAAAACGTTCTTTTCGAAGATGGATCCAAACCAAGTCTCCTTCATTGAATATGAGTTCCTTTCTGCTCTTGTTGGCATGCTTGGCGTACTGCTTCGTCTTCTCTTCAATGTTCTTCCTAGCCTGCTCATGAATCTGTTGAACCAATTCTGCCTTCTTCTTTCCATCGAGACTAACTCTTTCATTCAAAGGTAAAGGCATCAAATCCAAAGGAGTAGTGGGATTGAACCCATAAACAATTTGAAAAGGTGAAAATTTAGAGGCAGAATGCATAGAATGATTATATGCAAACTCAACATGAGGCAAACAGTCCTCCCAAGTCTTTAGATTCTTTTTAATCAATGCACGCAGGAGTGTAGACAATGTCCTATTAACTACCTCAGTTTGGCCATCAGTTTGCGGGTGACAAGTAGTAGAGAACAACAACTTAGTTCCTAGCTTAGACCAAAGCGTTTTCCAGAAATAACTAAGAAACTTAGTGTCTCTATCAGATACTATGGTCTTAGGCATGCCATGTAAACGAACTATTTCTCTAAAGAACAGGTTGGCTATATGCATTGTATCATCAGTTTTATGACATGGAATAAAATGTGTCATCTTAGAAAATCTATCCACAACCACAAAAATCGAATCCTTACCTGTCCTAGTCCTTGGCAAACCTACTACAAAGTCCATAGAAATATCATTCCAAGGATGCGAAGGAATAGGAAGAGGAGTATACAAACCGTGGGGTTGTGACTTAGCCTTAGCTTGTTTACATGTTGGGCACCTTTCACACATTTTCTCCACATCTCTCTTCATATGCGGCCAGTGAAAGTGATCTTGCATGACTTTAAGAGTTTTTGAGACTCCAAAGTGTCCCATTAAACCTCCACCGTGTGCTTCCCTTACAAACAGCTCTCTCAAAGAAGAATTAGGAATACACAAACGGTTATCATAAAACAAGAACCCGTCATGTCTATAATACTTTCCAAATGCAAACTTCTCACATGATGAGTATATCTTTTCAAAATCAGAATCATTTGCATAAAGAGATTTTATATGCTCAAATCCAAGTAACTTAGCATCAAGAGATGAGAGAAAAACATACCTCCTTGACAATGCATCAGCAACTACATTGTCCTTACCTTTTTTGTATTTGATGACATAAGGGAAGGTTTCAATAAATTCAACCCACCTTGCATGCCGCTTGTTGAGCTTCTGTTGTCCTTTGAGATGCTTTAAGGACTCATGGTCTGTGTGAATAACGAACTCCTTAGGCCAGAGATAGTGCTGCCATGTCTGTAGTGCTCTCACCAAAGCGTAAAGCTCCTTGTCATAAGTAGGATAATTGAGAGTAGCTCCTCCTAGCTTTTCACTGAAATAAGCTATTGGCTTCTTATCCTGCATTAAGACAGCACCAATTCCTACCCCGGAGGCATCACATTCAATTTCAAAAGTTTTAATAAAATCAGGGAGAGATAAGACATGGGCATTAGTAAGCTTCTCTTTCAAAGCCTGGAAAGCATCCTCTTGAGCCTGTTCCCACTTGAATCCAACATTCTTCTTGATAACTTCAGTGAGAGGAGCTGCTAGGGTGCTAAAATCCTTTACAAACCGCCTATAGAAGCCAGCAAGTCCATGGAAGCTTCTCACTTCTCCTACAGATTTCGGACTTGGCCATTCACGAATTGCCTTGACCTTCTCTTCGTCAACCTTGACTCCATCTGTACTCACAACAAAACCTAAAAAGACAAGGTTATCTGTTCCAAATGTACATTTCTTAAGATTTGCATAAAGCTTTTCCTTCCTAAGTACTTCTAGAACCATTTTCAGATGATCTACATGCTCTTCTAGACTCTTGCTGTAGACTAGGATATCATCAAAGTATACTACAACGAAATGTCCTATATAAGCTCTAAGAACATGATTCATTAGTCTCATGAATGTACTAGGTGCATTTGTCAGCCCAAATGGCATCACTAACCATTCATACAACCCTTGCTTAGTCTTAAATGCAGTTTTCCACTCATCGCCTTCTTTCATCCTAATTTGATGATATCCACTCTTTAAATCTACCTTAGAAAAGATGCTAGAACCATGCAATTCGTCTAACATGTCATCTAATCTAGGTATAGGATGGCGATACTTCACTGTTATGTTGTTGATGGCTCTGCAGTCAACACACATCCTCTAGCTTCCATCCTTCTTAGGTACAAGCAACACTGGTACAGCACATGGACTCATACTCTCACGAATATGGCCTCTCTCCATTAGCTCAGTTACTTGTTTTTCTAGCTCCTTGGTCTCCACAGGATTGGTTCTGTAAGCTGGCCTGTTTGGCAAAGAAGCTCCTGGAACAAAGTCTATTTGATGCTCGATGCCTCTGATGGGTGGTAAGCCTTCAGGATTCTCCTCTGGAAACACATCAGTATATTCCTGCAATAGACACTTAATTTTGCTAGGAATGGCCTGCTCAGGGTTAGTGATACTTATAAGAGTCTCCTTAAAAACAAAGAGTAATTTTGATGAATGTATATCACTTCCCTTTTGCTTACTCTCGGCGATCATGAGGTTAGATGATTTTTCTTTCTGTTTTCTCCTCATTTTCATGATCAACTGGTCAAGATATACCTCATGCGGAGTCATTGGAGCCAGTATGGTTTTTCTACCTTTGAACTCAAAAATTTGACGATTGGTGAAGCCATCATGCATTACTCTTCGGTCTGACTGCCATGGTCTTCCCAATAGAATGTGACTAGCGTCCATGGGTAGTATGTCACACAAAATCTCATCCTCATACTTTCCAATAGACAATGGTACCTTCACTTGTCTGTTCACGCTCATTTCTCCATCCTCATTCAACCACTGCAATTTGTATGGTTTCGGATGCTTCATGACCTTTAGACCAAGTTTCTCCACCATGTTCTCACTGGCAACGTTGGTGCAGCTTCCTCCATCTATGATCAAGCTACAGACCTTGTCATTGACAATGCATCTTGAGTGAAACAGATTCTCTCTTTGCTCCTGCTCATCTGTTTTAGCTATCACACTCAAAGCCTTCATTGCAACCAACAGCTCTCCTTTAGATGGTGCTTCACATTCTTCTGATGATGAGTTCTCTTCTGGCTGCTCATCCTCTGACTCTAGCTCACCAGTATCTTTCAGTATCATGATTCTTTTGTTTGAGCATTCACTAGCGTAATGACCATGTCCCTGACACTTAAAGCACTTGATATCTCTGGTTCTGGTCACAACAGCTTTACCCTTTCCTTTCTGATCCTGATCATCAACCTTCGGTTTGACAAAGGGTTTGTAGTCTCTCTGAACTCCTGAACGCTCATCCCTTTGGTAGTTAGGCTTTCCTGACCCAAAGCTAGGCTTAGAGTTTCTCCTCTTAAGTTGCTTCTCAAACATGATTGCTTTGTGTAGCAGCTCTTCTAGCTCAACGTAGTGCTGAACTTCTACTCTGTCTATGATATCTCTGTTCAGACCTCCCATGAATCTAGACATTGTAGCTTCTTCATCTTCTTGAATATCTGCTCTCAACATCAATGTCTCCATCTCCTTGTAGTATTCTTCAACTGATCTACTTCATTGGACTAGATTCCTCAATCTATTGTGTAGCTCTCTGTGGTAGTGGCTGGGCACGAATCTCTTCCTCATTATAGTCTTTATCTGATTCCATGTCTCAATTGGATAATCTCCAGCACGTCTTCTAGTGGTGACCAATTGATCCCACCAACTCAATGCGTAATTTTGGAACCCTGTTGGTGCCAGTTTCACCTTACGCTCTTCCGTATAACCTTGACAACCGAATACTATCTCAATCTTCTTTTCCCATTCTAAGTACTCCTCAGGGTCACTGGTTCCCTGGAAAGAAGGAATCCGTATCTTCAAGCCAGCTAGGTCATCTCTCGGTAGAGCTCTTTCTTCTCTGTGATGTCTTCTCCTTCTATGGCTGTTACGAGTAGAGGATTGGCTGTAGTAGTTGTGTGCCGCCTCTTGATCAGAAGGATTTCTAGTATCTCTGTTCTATCTGCCCTGGTTTGATCTCTCATTAGCTTCAAACCTTTCGTCCATCATTTTTGCCATGTTAGCAGTAAGAGTAGCTGTAAGAGTTGCTGTAAGAGCTTCCATCAACAACTTGTTGTTCTGTGCCTGACTGCTTTCTTCTTTGTCCTTATCAGACATGTCTGCAATGATCAAAACAAAGAAAACCAGTAAAGTGTTCCTAGTAGATCGAGTAACAAACAATAGAGTCTGAAAATTCAAAACCCTAAACAACTTCTATTGAACCCTAATCGAGCAAGCATGGAAGACGAATCATTTTGTTCCTAATCACTTGACCGAGTACGTATTTGAACAGTTCAGAACGTGATCTAAACGATTTAACAAGTTTCATACAGATCGGATAAGTATTCAAGCCTAGAACGATGAAACAATTTCGCAAGAACAAATTAGAAGATGAAAAGTTTAGTTTGATACAACCTGGCACGAAGTGGCTCTGATACCACTTAATATGATCCTTGTTAGATCTTAGTCCCTTGATGCACTTCGTGTGGTTGTTGAATAGATCAAGAAGAAATGATGCGGAATGAGTATGATATGGGTGTTGGTGATCCGAGTAGATTGGTGAAGGTGTGGTCGAGTAGTTTTGTGAAGTGGTCGAGTAGAATGATCGTTTGGTGACAAAGGAATGAGATCGAGTAGATTTTGGTGGTGAAGTGAGAGATGTGATCGAGTAGATTTTGGTGGTGAAGTGAGAGATGTGATCCAGTAAACAAGGCTGTGATAGAGTAAAGAAGGCTGTGATAGAGTAAACAAGACTGTGATAGAGTAAAGAAGACTGTGATAGAGTAAAGAAGACTGAGATCGAGTATGACGAAGATTGATGGTTTGAATGATCAAGTGATTGTGAAAATGAATGGATCGAATGATGAAGGTGAGATCGAGTATAAGAGGAGTTGAGGGGTCGAGTAGAACTTCCAAAGGCTGCGAGACTCCTTTGAACTTCCAGACTTGATTCTGCTTGGATATGACACACCAAGAGCAGTCTCAAGATGAATTCGAGATATTACACACTCAAACTCAAGATCAAACGAAATCAGAAAAGATGATTGATAAGAAATTGTTTGATGAGTTCGAATACAAGGAGAAGAAGCGATTTTAAAGAGATAGAAGAGAGTCTAGGAAGTTGTAGAGTCAACCTAGGAAAAGACAACGAAATTAAACACACAAAGACTGAATTCGAAATTTAAAGAAAACGGGCTTCTCCTTGGCGATGGGCTGCGAGACAACATTGGGCTCGAGTATAAGTGTGTGGGCTTGCCTCGTTAAAAACCTCTCTTGGAAAACCCATTGGGACAAAACCAAGAGGAGGGAAAAAGAGTGCAAGTCACACACCTCCAATGATGTCACTTAAACGGCTTGAATCACAACCAAAGTGGTTGGACAAGCTTCCGGTTTAAGGCTGCCTTCAATGTGTTGTAGAAGTGTGTTGATAGCTTGATTCAACAACTTAGTCTTCGATCTTGTCATTGGTCCAGTAGAAACTTGCAATGACATATCCTCTTTAGTTCCAAGTTCTTCATGCTCCTTAGCCTTCTCTGTGGTCGAGTATCCCCTTGGTGCAGCTCCATACTCGATCACATCCTCATCTTGGTGGTCGAGTATGTCTTCAACATGGTGGTCGAGCATGTCTTCAACATGTTGGTCGAGTGTGTCTTCAAACTGATCCTTAGTTCCTTGACCCAAGCTTCCCATGATCACATCAACAAAGGTTTATTATTGAATAAAATTTACATTCATTAAAAACAAAATGTAGTATACCTTTCATATTGGCTTCCTTCAGATGTGGTTTGATGCTATTAGTATGACGTCGAAAAAGTCCTTCTTTCTTTCTTCTAAATAATGTTGAAAGATTCACATCCATAGCCATAGACATCGACTTCAAAGTTGTTCGCTTGCATAATGGAATATCAGAAATTTGAGTTGGCTCAATTGAGATTCTTTTGCGACCACAATTCCCTGTCCTCCGGTGGGATACATTGAATTTTCCACTAGCTGTTGTTTCCTTAGCTCGTTTCCAAATCCTATGCACCATTACTATAGGCACCGAAAATTGATTAGAAACTTCTCTTGTTGCATTTCTTGCCAACTTTCCATCAATACTCCTCTCTAGTAATGCACCAAAAATCTCTTGCCTTTCCTCATTTGACAGATTTTTTCGGATTTTTTGTAAATTTGGTTGATCTTGAGAAACATTTTCATGTTCTGTAAAAAAAAAATTATCAACAAAAAATAAGAATTTAGCTCCAAAAAAAAAAGAATAATAAAAATAAACATAATACATAATTTATTTCTACATATTTTGAACTTGATTGTACTTATAATTAAACTAAATCAAATCACCAATCAAACTTCAGAAAAATCATAATCTACAGAAAAATCAAAAACTAAAATCTAAAAACTAAAAATCATAAAACAAAATATAAAATTCAGAAACCATGTAAACAACAAAATCCAAACTAGTTGTAGAAAGAGCAAATCCAATCAAGCTTTAAAAAAAAATCAAAATATAAAATCTTGTTGTTATTTAAAATATTCCTTTTTGTTATTTTCTTTTTCCGACAACCAAATCAATATTGCTGTGTATATGAATATATAGATGACGAGAAATATAAAAACGAAGTTATAGAAACAGATAAAAACAGAGAATCTGCCATAGATTCCATTATTGATGATATTTGTATTTGTAACTTGAACTACTGCAACACGACGTGTATATATATATGACTTCAAGTTCTAATTCTATATACAAAAATGCCAAATCAAAAACAAATTTCCAGAAACTAAAGAAAATACCCATCCAAAAGAAAGAAGAAAGGATTATCAAAACAACGATTATGAAATTATTATACCTATGTTCTATGAACAATCTAGAAATTATGGGAGAAACATGAAAGAAGATTCAAAAAAAAAATTAGATCAATCGACTCAAAAAAGAACGCAAGTCAGAACTGAAAAAAAAACAACTCTTGTTAACCCAACTTTCAAACAAAGAAGGCGACAAACATGGAACTAAAACAATTATTAACTCCCCAACTCTTGTTGAGATTACATCGATGAATTAACAATTAAATAATCAAACATTCTTTTTTGACGTCAAATAATCAAACATTCCTAATAGACAATTCACATAATTTAATCATGTTGTAAGCTAGAAAAGAAGTCTGCAAATTGTTAAGAAAAAAAATAAAAAAACTGTTGCCTGAATTTATTGGAAAATCTCCATTGCCATGATTTTCTTCTGATGGAATTTCATTTAAATCAAATAAAACCTCATTCTCACAATTTAGAACTGAAACATTTAAATCAAAATTAAAAGCCATGGAAAAAGTTGATGATTACAGTATTTCTATTTTGAAGCTTATATATATTGAACCAAATGATGAAGAGAAGCCTTTCAGGTCAAGTAGAATCAAGAAAGGAAGTGTTTGGGACGAGTGAAAATTATAGAGAAGGACTCGGACCGTACCGCTGGACGATCAGACTAACCCGCGGTACGACCCGCGGTACGACCCGCGCGATATGAAGAAATAAGGCCGTCCGTACGGTTGAAGATTTGACTCGGCCCGTGAGTTATTCTCTCGGCCCCTTAGCCTTGGTTTGACCCCAAGAGTCTTCTAGAAGCCTCCTGATCCTTCCCTTATAGCCGTTACACGTTCATAGGAGGAAGAGGACGCGGGTTGCTTTATGACGCGGTTTGCTTTTGCTTTATGACCGTTGTACATGTTTGATAAAGTAGCATATCCTCATAGGATATTCCTTTTGTATAGCCCTTTAAAGGGAACCTTTGTAATTGCCAAATTAAGTAAGAAGAGATACTCTCTCTTTTCACCTCATCAAATCTCTTTCCTTTCTCTCTCAATCTCTCTCAATCTTTCATCTCTCAAACTCATTTCCGCATAATCTAAGTCCCATTCTCGCAACCTAATCTCCACATTCTTACATGGTATCAGAGCCAATAAGCTCCACTTACTCATTCTCTTGAATACTCTTTGCAAATCTCCTTCTTCTTCATTTCACCATTCTCTTTATTCTCCGGCCAAAAGATTTTTTCTCTTCTCCATGGAAAACACCAAAGCTTTTGTACCGGTTACCCTCAAAGGGGGAAACTACTTGCTATGGGCAAGAACAACAAGAACCGTCCTTTGTAGCCGGGGTCTTTGGGCTCATATCTTGAAGAGTGAAGCTCCCACCGAGACTACAACAAGAGAAGGTCTTGACATCGTTCCAATCGACGAAGAAAAGTGGTACCAAGAAGACCAAGCTGTCTTAGCTCTCCTTCAACAATCCCTTGAAGCATCCTTAAAGCTTACTCCTATTGTGAAACCGCAAAAGAGCTTTGGGATACTCTCTTCAATGTTTTTGGAAACCAATACAATCTAAGCCGAGTCTTCGAAGTAAAGAAAGCTATCAACGAGCTTACTCAAGGAGATATGGAGTTCACTCAAAATTTCGGGAAGTTTAGGTCCCTTGGGGCAGAACTTGATATGTTGAGACCTAACACCCTTGATCCGGCGGTCATAAACGAAAGGCGTGAACAAGACAAGGTCTTTGGTCTACTCCTCACCTTGAATCCGACTTACAATGACCTTATCAAGCATCTCCTCCGAGCCGACAAGCTCCAAAACCTTGAAGAAGTTTGTTCTCAAATCCAAAAGGAGCAAGGATCTCTTGGATTATTTGGAAGCAAAGGAGAACTAGCCTCGGTCAACTCAAGTGAGCTTGTATCCGCCAATCGTGGGAACTACAACAAGAACCGAGGGAAAGCTCCATGGTGTGATCATTGCAAGAAGAGTGGACATGCTAAAGAAAAGTGTTGGATTCTTCACCCTCACCTAAGGCAAGCACGGAGAGAGCCAAGAGCTAATCATGCGACCGGAGAAAACATTGGTGCACAAGAGCAAGCCGGAACCTCGAGTCAAGCTTTGGGAGGTAATGGAGTAGCTATGGTGGCTTCATCCGACCTAGTAAGGCGTTCCGATCTAGATGCTCTCATCAAGGCTCTCAAAGAGTCCTCCGGTAACGCTTATCATGCTCTTAGTGCTTTAAAACCGCTTATTGTTGACTCGGGTGCATCTCATCACATGATTAGTGACTCAAAGTTGATAAATAACATTGAACCGGCATTAGGAAATGTTATAATCGCTAATGGTGATAAAATTCCGGTTAAAGGAGTAGGTGATTTAGAATTGTTTAGTAAAAAGTCTAAAGCTTTCTATATGCCTACCTTTACCTCAAACTTGTTGTCCGTTAAGAAAGCTACAACCGATCTCAATTGCTATGCTATCTTTGGTCCTAATGATGTTCATTTTCAGGATATTGAGACTAGTAGAGTGCTTGGTCAAGGAGGTACAAAAGATGGACTTTATGTTCTTGAAGATACAAAGCTTTCTACTCCTCTATCCTCTCACTTTAGCTCAATTCTTGTTAATGCGAATAGCGCTATTTGGCATGCTAGACTAGGTCATCCTCACTCTCGTGCCTTAGGTCTTTTGTTACCAAGTACTTCTTTTAAGAATAATGAATGTGAGGCTTGTATTCTTGGTAAACATTGCAAATCTGTATTTCCCAAGTCTAATACTATCTATGAGAATTGTTTTGATTTGGTTCATTCGGATGTTTGGACTTCACCTTGCTTATCTAGAGAAAATCAGAAATACTTTGTCACATTCATTGATGAGAAATCGAAATATACTTGGTTAACTTTGCTACCTTCTAAGGATAGAGTTCTTGAGGCTTTTACCAATTTTCAAAACTATGTCACTAACCATTACAATGCCAAGATAAAAATCTTTAGGTCCGATAATGGTGGTGAATATACAAGTCATGCCTTCAAGCAACATTTAGCCAAGCATGGAATAATTCATCAAACAAGCTGCCCATATACACCACAACAAAATGGCGTGGCGGAGAGGAAGAATAGACATCTTATGGAAGTAGCACGATCCATGATGTTCCACAAAAATGTCCCTAAGTGTTTTTGGAGTGATGCGGTGGTTCTAGCTTGCTATTTGATCAACCGGACACCAACCAAGATCCTACAAGACTCCTCTCCCTTTGAAGTACTTAACAATAATAAACCGTCTATCAATCACTTACATGTGTTTGGTTGTGTTTGTTTTGTTCTTATAGGTGAACAAAGGAGTAAACTTGATCCAAAGAGTGTTAAGGGCATGTTCATTGGATATTCCATCACACAAAAAGGATACAAGTGTTATATACCGAAAACAAGAAAAGTTCTTATATCAAGAGATGTGAAGTTTGTTGAGTCTAAAGGCTACTATGAAGAGAAGAATTGGAAAGACATTCAAGATCTTGCTCATTCACCTTCGGATAGAGCTAGCAACCTCCGAATTATCTTGGAAAGACTTGGTGTAAGCAACCCTCAAGATCACACCAATTCACCAAACGCTAATCCGGAGCCTACTCAACAACAAGAAACATCACAACATGAAGAAGAAGAACATTTACAAGAAGAAAACACCCAAGAAAATAGTCTTGAAGAAGGAGAAATTCCAAGTGATCATGAGGAAGAGACTACTTTACCCGAAGAGGAAAATTTGACCAATTCGGATCAAAATGAAGAATCTACTTCTCAAGAAGCACCTATCGCTCTAAGAAGAAGTGAAAGACTGAAGAAGAAGACTCGGGTCTACTACAATAGTCAAGCCGTAGCTCACCCCATTCAAGCCGTGTGTACCATTGCTCATTTTCCCGAAGAACATCAAGTCTTTCTCGGACAAATTGACCAACACTGGATTCCTCAAACCTATGAAGAAGCTATTCAACACCAAGTATGGAGAGACGCTATAGCCGCCGAAAGACAAGCTATGGAACATAACCATACTTGGGAGGAAGGAGAGTTACCTCGGGGAAAGAAGGCGGTGACTTCCAAATGGGTCTTCACCATCAAGTATAAGAGCAATGGGGATATTGAAAGATACAAAGCTCGACTTGTTGCAAGAGGGTTCACTCAAACGTATGGGGAGGACTATAGAGATACGTTTACTCCGGTTGCCAAGCTTCATGCGGTTAGAGTGGTTCTCTCTTTGGCTACCAATTTGGAGTGGGAACTATGGCAAATGGACGTTAAGAATGCCTTTCTTCAAGGAGAACTTGAAGAAGAAGTCTATATGAAGCCACCACCGGGTCTTGAAGATCATAATGCACCCGGGAAGGTCTTTAAATTTAAGAAAGCCATTTATGGTTTGAAGCAATCCCCGAGAGCCTGGTACCACAAGCTTAGTACAACCTTATTGGAAAGAGGGTTCAAGAAATCGGAGGCCGACAACACTCTCTTCACCTTACCAAGCAAAGAAGGTATAGTAGTCATTCTCGTATATGTAGATGATATTATCATCTCCGGGAATGACAAGGTAGGGATTCAAGAAACCAAAACCTTTCTTAAGAGTGTTTTTGATATAAAAGACCTTGGTGAACTAAAGTACTTCCTTGGGATAAAAGTTTGTAGATCAAAGGAAGGTCTCTTCTTATCTCAAAGGAAGTACAATCTTGATCTTCTTAGTCAAGTAGGTAAACTTGGAGTGAAACCGGCTAAAACTCCTTTGGAAGATGACTACAAGGCCAATCGTAAGGGGGAGCTTGATAGCAAGCCTTTTGAAGATGTCACACAATACCGAAGACTTGTAGGTAAGCTTATTTACTTAACCATTACAAGGCCTGACATTTGTTTTGCTGTGAATGTAGTAAGCCAACACATGCAAGCTCCCACACTACATCATTGGAACATGGTGAACCGCATCATCAAATATCTCAAAGGAGCTCCGGGTCAAGGCATTTGGATGGGATGCAACAAAAACACGGAGCTAGTAGGATATTGTGATGCGGACTATGCTGGAGACAAGAAGGATAGGCGATCAACTACCGGCTATTGCACATTCATTGGTGGCAACCTAGTTACTTGGAGAAGCAAGAAGCAAAAGGTGGTCTCTCTTTCAAGTGCCGAAGCCGAGTACCGGGCCATGAGAAAGCTCACAACTGAACTTATGTGGTTGAAAGCCCTCCTCAAAGACCTCGGAATCGACACACCAAAGCCAATCACCATGCATTGCGACAATCAAGCCGCCATTCACATCGCCTCCAATTCAGTGTTCCATGAAAAAACGAAGCACATTGAAGTGGATTGCCACAAGGTCCGGGAACAAGTTCAACTTGGAGTAATCTTACCTTGCTACACCAAAAGTGAAGAACAATTGGCCGATATCCTTACCAAAGGAGCTAGCACCAAAGTTTGTGAGTACATTCATCACAAACTTGGCCTCGTTGACCTCACTCGGCCATGATCCTCTTAGCCAAATATCCCATACTCTTTGTCCCTTGAGTGTAGTTTTATCCCATGAGGTTTTCTACACCAAGGTTTTTAATGAGGTGGTTGAATTTGGATCCAAGCTTAACCTTGATGCATCCACGGTTAGCTTGAGGGGGAGTATTGAACCAAATGATGAAGAGAAGCCTTTCGGGTCAAGTAGAATCAAGAAAGGAAGTGTTTGGGATGAGTGAAAATTATAGAGAAGGACTCGGACCGTACCGCTGGACGATCAGACTAACCCGCGGTACGACCCGCGCGATATGAAGAAATAAGGCCGTCCGTGAGTTATTCTCTCGGCCCCTTAGCCTTGGTTTGACCCCAAGAGTCTTCTAGAAGCCTCCCGATCCTTCCCTTATAGCCGTTACACGTTCAAAGGAGGAAGAGGATGCGGGTTGCTTTATGACGCGGTTTGCTTTTGCTTTATGACCGTTGTACATGTTTGATAAAGTAGCATATCCTCATAGGATATTCCTTTTGTATAGCCCTTTAAAGGGAACCTTTGTAATTGCCAAATTAAGTAAGAAGAGATACTCTCTTTTCACCTCATCAAATCTCTGTCCTTTCTCTCTCAATCTCTCTCAATCTTTCATCTCTCAAACTCATTTCCGCATAATCTAAGTCCCATTCTCGCAACCTAATCTCCACATTCTTACAATATAGACATTAGAGACTTTAAAATTTTTTTGTTTTGGCTCCATTGTTAAATTTTGAATTTTTGGTTTAAACTGATTTTAAAGATGTTGGCTCCAAAATAAATTTGGTAAAAGTGACGTTAAATCCACCGTGTGATTCTTCACATTCCCTTCTTTTGTTTCTTTTTTTTTTAATCAATTTTTCTTTAATTAGTTGCTTAGACAAAATAATGAGTTTTTATAGAGAATACAAAAAGCAAAAGAAATCTTAATATGTGTGCATTCACGCAAAACAACTAATAATATGAAACTCACCTATGTAAACAACATTCCTCAGGAATGGCTCTTTTGAGTTTCTAATTAATTGCGGATGACAAAAAAAAAAAAAAAAACTAATAATATGAAACAGAGGGAGTATCTTGCAAGTAAGAAAGCATCATTATCATATTTTGAAAACGCAAACGAAAGCACAAACAAAGGATCATGTCTTAAAATTGCTTATTCACCAAAATCCCATTATGATACAGAGCATAATACTATAATATTTACTTAATTTCCTCTAAATTATAAACTCAAATTTGTTTAATATCAAAAAGTTTTTATTTTTGAAAAAGACTCCATCCTTTATTACTAGAAGCGGACAACTTGTCTCCACTAGCATGAATGCTTTGTTCTAAAAATCTCGACCTTAATGCTTTTTTTTTTTTTTTTTCGACCTTTCTTCTTCCCCATGCAGAAAATCAACATTACAGTTTAATTAATCTCTCTTGAAAGAAAACAAAAAAAAAAACAAAAACAAAAGTTATGATTTTAAAATGCAACTCTGTATGTAGACTTTATGCATGAAGTGTACGTCTTCTTAGGTTCATTAATCACTACATATATTTAAATATAAATATATCAAAAAAGAAAACCGAATTCCATTAATAAGATTTTCTTGGAAAATGTTAAAATTTAAGATCATTTTCCAAAACCTGTTGGACCTTTCGCCTTCGTCGTCCTTTTTAAGTAGACCAAACGGATAGTGAGAGTACATTTCAGAGTTGTCTTCTTTGTCTCTTGCCTAGTCCTCTAAAAAGAATTACTTTCTACTTGTCATTCTATTTTCTTGCCTTGTAAACCAAGTTACGTATTTAGGTTATATTATATCCAACGTAACTCAGGTAAGCAAATGCTTGCTGTTGCTTTGATGAACAATCTCATAGAAAGACGAAGGGCCATGGACCAGAATTACGAGAAAACAAGTCTGGTCGATAGAGTATTTTCTTGGTCTATCAAAGATATTCTCAATAGAGATCTCCACAAGCACAAGGTTTTGTTCTCTTCTAAAACTTTCTTCGATATATAGCTTTAAACTTTGGAATATTTGTACGTTATATTCCTCACCAATGGTATATTT
This sequence comes from Arabidopsis arenosa, assembly GCA_905216605.1. Lineage (NCBI taxonomy): Eukaryota > Viridiplantae > Streptophyta > Magnoliopsida > Brassicales > Brassicaceae > Arabidopsis > Arabidopsis arenosa. Next base: position 15,127,598 of record LR999457.1, on the reverse strand, counting down.
TGTAATAGATGAAGACAATACCAGACAGGTTTAGATCTGTTGATGAATACCTTCAGTGTTTTGTTCCTCATCTACTTGAGGAAACACGTACCGAGTTGTTTTCGAGCTTCAAATCTTTATCAAAAGCTCCTGTCTTTCAAATATGTTCCGTGGAGACAAAGGAAGCAAGTGGAAGCTCATCAAACAAGTTCTTCTACGATATAAAAATAAGTAATGCATTGAGTACTATTGGTGCAAACTATCAGCCAAAATGTGGAGATCTTATTGCTCTAACAAAGGAAAGGCCAAGACGAATCGATGACTTGAATCCTTTACTTCTCGCCTACGTTTCCTCGGACTATGATCTTATAATCTCTGTTCATTCGTCTAGATCGATATCTTATCATGAACTGAACCACCAACTCAAGGAGACTTCACTTCAGTTTGGTGTTTTCCTCATGAATCTAACAACGAACACTCGAATTTGGAATGCTTTGCACAACGAAGCTGCCAATTCAACTCTAATCAAGAGTGTGCTTCATGAAAATACTCTGGTACGTGTTAACAATAATTTTTTTTTTTCTGCTTATGAATAAATCTGAACAGAATTTCTTTATGATACGTTCTCTATTTGTAGCATAATAATAAAGTTTTATTTTATGCTTTTTTTTTGTGTATGAATGTAAAGTTATATTCAACAAAAAAAACCGTTTGTACAACGAGTGCAACATTAAGAGCTGAGATTTTTGAATTAAAGCTAACAAATTATTTTATGCTTCAACCGACTGATTTGTGGCTTTGTGGCTTTGTTTATTTTGCAGGCAACCGAACAATGTGTTGGTTGTGGAAATGGTGCTGATGGTTCTGACCATGTTTCAGATATAATCCGTTCTGCGAAACTGAACTCTTCCCAAGCAGCTGCAATCTTGAGCTGCATCAAGACAAGGAACTGTATCCACAAGCACAGTGTGAAGCTGATATGGGGACCTCCTGGTACTGGCAAAACAAAGACGGTCGCAACTCTTCTCTTTTGCCTTCTCAAGCTAAAGTGCAAAACAGTTGTGTGTGCTCCTACAAACACAGCTATTGTAGAAGTAACATCGAGGCTCATGTCCTTATTTAAGGAAACTTCTTCATCAGAACATTCTACTTATGGGCTGGGGAATATTGTTCTCTCTGGAAACCGGGCTCGAATGGGGATTAAAGAGAATGATGTTCTTCTCGATGTGTTTCTTGATGAGCGCATTGGAATACTCGCTAACCTGTTTTCACCAACTTCTGGATGGAAGCAGAGATTAGAGTCACTGATCAACTTTCTTGAGAATACAGAGGCCAAGTACGAGCATTACGTCGACTTATTGAAAGAAGTCGAAAAAATGAGGGAAGAAGCTGAAAAGAAGGCGAAATCCGTAAAGATTCTTACATTTGGAGAGTTTGTAAAGAAGACTTTTAATGGCTTCAGTGAAGAGTTGGAGAAAAATATTGTTGATTTGTACACTCATCTTCCCAAGTCTTTAATTTCATCTCAACAAGTGAAGAGTATGGTCGCAGCTCGTCAAGCTCTTCAGCGCGTAAGATATTTCTTGCAAGAGAATTTTTCTAGAGATGATTTCAAAAAGGGAGGTTTCAGATTTGATTGCTTCAACAGAATCAGTGCTGATTGCGTTCAGACTCTACGTTTACTTCCGAAACGTTTTGAGATTTCAGACTTGTTGGAAAACAAAGATACAAAAACATTTTGTCTACAGAATGCAGATATAATCTTATGCACAGCCTCAGGTGCTGCGGATATGAATCCGGTAAGGACAGGATCGATCGACCTTCTTGTGGTTGATGAGGCGGCTCAACTTAAAGAATGTGAATCGGTTGCTGCTTTGCAACTTTCTGGACTTCGTCATGCTGTTCTTATAGGAGATGAGCTTCAGTTGCCTGCAATGGTTCATAACGAGGTATCTTAAATAAAACTGTCTTTCTATTTTCTAGTTATATAGTTTTCTAATCTCGGAAAAATGTGGCAGATATGTGAAAAGGCGAAATTCGGAAGAAGTTTGTTCGAGAGGTTGGTTCTGCTTGGTCACAACAAGCATTTGCTTAATGTTCAATACCGAATGCATCCTTCGATTAGTCGGTTCCCTAATAAAGAGTTCTATGGGAAAATCAAAGATGCTGCTAATGTTCAAGAAAGCATTTATCAAAAGAGGTTTCTTCAAGGGAACATGTTTGGTTCTTTCTCTTTTATCAATGTTGGACTTGGAGAAGAAGAGTTTGGTGATGGACATAGTCCAAAAAACATGGTTGAAGTTGCTGTCATTTCTGAAATCATATCTAATCTTTTCAAAGGTATATTAATCTTTTATTGATTTAAAGTTATTTATTTAGTAATCTGTTTTTCATTTTTGTTTTTTTATTAATTTTGCTTATTTTTTGGAATAGTTTCAAGTGAAAGAAGAATAAAGATGAGCGTTGGAGTGGTTTCTCCATACAAAGGACAAGTCAGAGCAATCCAAGACAGAACCAAAAATAAGTACAGCTCCTTATCAGGTCAGCTTTTCACTTTGAATGTTCGGTCGGTAGATGGGTTTCAAGGTGGGGAAGAAGATGTTATCATCATCTCTACCGTTAGAAGTAACGGTAACGGGAAGGTTGGGTTTCTCAATAACCGTCAAAGAGCCAATGTGGCACTGACTCGAGCAAGGCATTGTCTATGGGTGATTGGTAATGAGACGACGTTAGCACTGAGTGGTTCCATTTGGGCTAAACTGATAAGTGAGTCGAGAACACGTGGCTGCTTCTACGATGCTGCAGATGAGAAGAATCTAAGAGATGCCATGAATGAAGCCTTGCTTGAGGATGTTTCTTCAAGTTTCGGATCTCTTTCTATCAGTCGTGGCTATGGGAGAAGAAATGCTTGGTAGTTTTTTATATGAACTTGTTTTAACTTTTAAGTTTTTGTTTTTCCTATCAAAACTTTGTATGGGATTTTTATGATGTTCTATGGTATTGGTTTCTCTTTTAGTTTTTGGTTATGACTTATGACGACTAGAAGCGGACAACTTGTGGCAACTACCATGAATGTTTTGTTCTTAAAATCCCGACCTTTCTTCTTCCCCGTGCCATACAGTTTATGTTGTTGGAGTTTTCAGATAGATTATTGATCTCGTATAAAAAACTTGTTAAAATATTCGCTCTACGTTGGCACGATAAGTTATGTCATTAATACTCCAATTTCTCTATATATAGAAAGTTGTAAACCAAACCAACCATAAGCCAATTTCACAAGTCGAAACCCAAACACCCTAAAATTAGGGAAAAAAAGAAAGAGGACGAAATGTTGTATTAACGGATGACGGAAGCAAAAAAAAAAAAATGCCTTAATAATTAAAATGTTGGGTGTAAACTTTTATTTTTTAAAACAAATAAAGTAGATAAAAAGGAAAACGTAAGTATTACTTAATTTTTTTTTTTTTATAGAAAACAATAGAGAGAAAAGCTTTGTGACTGTAAAATCAACTTGAACCATCGTAAGACGTAACCAGAGACAAACCAAACAAATTTCTCTTTTTACACTGATTAATAATTACAATATTTTACAGCATTTAGTATATTATATATATATATATATATATTTATTTCATTGCTTAACTATATTTAGAAGTCCATGTTTTACTTACCTTATATTAACATAAAACCTTCAAAGTTGATAAAATAGATGCCCCTTAATTTTATTTTTTAAATGGATGCCAGAGGCCAATGTTTCAAATTCTTTCATTGAGGCACGGTCCTGCAACCACATCGCCTATGATAGAGAGCGGAAACTTAATTAACGAACAAGAATCTCAAGATCTCTAAGGGATCTCGGTTCTCAACCTGATCTTGTTAACAACGACGGATTAACGTTGAAAACAATAGGATTTGAGAGTTCTCCTCTCAAGGCTTTACACACATAAACAATAGGATCTAAATGTTCAGGAGGCACGGCCATAAGTAAGATTGACGACAGAGTTTTACAATGACAAACATAGAACCAAATCATTGAAATTGCTTCACATCTCCGGTGGAGTCCTTGGCCACCCAGATCCGAGAAAACACACAACAAATGAATTGGACTAGGTAAAAGAAATGATCATTTATGCTTATTGATCTTGATTCGGCGATGTTCTCGGGTTTTTTACCTTAAGCCGTTAATCGATTTTAAGCACCCCACAATCCCCATTACCTCAACAGCTCGGATCATGCCCTCACAAAGAGTTGATGCAACTTCCATGGACGGTCCCGACCTATCACCAAAGCCCCTGCTCAATAGAGACAACAATGGTGCTAATCACCATCTCAAATGGCTAAGATTGAAGAAGACCGGCATTATGATCTCGTTTCCAATGAACGGTGATTACCGGAGCTTCTTCAATCCTTCTACCCTATTCTTTTTGGATTTGAAGTTCAACGAAGCACTAACCATCAACCTTAAGGTCTCCTTCTACGCAAATCGACGATTGAGGAAGAACGGCATTATGATCCCGTCTCCAATGAGCGGTGGTTACCGAAGCTTCCTCATTCCGTTATCTCCAACCTCACCCGACTATAGCACCGTAGTCACCCTTCTCCTTGCCGATGAACTAATTCATTTAGCTCTTCTCGTGCCGGCGAGTATCTCGGCCATGGAACCTTTCTCAACGTCACTTAGTCTCTTGACCGTGACCATTGTATCGTCTAACGCTTTGCACGTGGACGATTTTTCGACAAACCGTGTTATCACTTGTGCCATTTCGCTTTCGAGTTTTGGCCCCCAAGCTCTCATGGATCCTTTGTTGAATTCTTCTAGCTATCTTTGTGTAGCTTTTGTTTGTACCCTTTTATGCTGTTTCTGCTTTGCTTCAAGCCATATTAACTTTGTATTTGTGGCTGTTTTGAGCTTTGCTCCGTTGCTATGAATGAAACAAGTCTTTGACAAAAAAAAAAAAAAAAAAAAACTTTTGTTTAAGGAGAAAATAGATATAAATATATTTTTTTCGAGAATAAATAGCTCGGAGACTCAAAAAATATCTTATATAATATGACAAGGTTTTTTTTGAAGAAGCTCTATTATCATGCCATATGGCATCCTATGCATCTGACATGTGTCCCTCTCCAATTAATGGTAATTAGTGGTGATTAATTTTTAATTATATTGTAGAAAATAAAAGGGTGATTTTGAAAACTACCCTATTTTTTAGTTTTCGTTTGAAAAATACCCTTTTTCTATTTCTATTGAAAATTACAAATTTTTATATGTAAAATGACAATTATGTCTATATTTAAATTGAAAGCTGTATTTTTAGTAAAATTATAACTAAATTCGAAAATTGAGAGAAAAATTCAAAATAATATTAATTATCCTTATAATTATTTTTTGTGCTAAAGATAGTTTATTTATTTTATATATTAAATTTAATAAGATAATATCTAAAAATATTTAAAAGTCTATAAAGTCTATCCCTTAATATTGTATAAACAAAAAAAATCTCAACGTAACAATCAAATTCTTCAACTCCAAAGTCTGCTCCAATTTCAAGGTTAACGTAGATTACGACTTAACATTGGTATAATGATGTAATATACATGTATCAATGTACGGCTTCTAGCTCTAACATAATATTCTTTGTTTTATTTACATGTGTTATCGATTAGAGATGGAGTACCAAAAACTAATGGAAATCCAATCAAAAGTAATTTTAGTCAAGAGATTTTAAAAGTAATGATGAACTATTAAATTTTAATCAAATGTAGGAACATGATTCACTTGATAGGTGAATTCACAATTATTTTAGATTGTTTAAAAGAAATATTTAAGATAAGAATTATTAAAATTGTTAGTTATTTCAAATATTAATTTCAAAACTAAATTAATAGATTTTTTGTTTTACGTATAAATTCTTTTTAATTAATATTAAATTTCACTAAAGCCATTTTAGTAATTTAATATATTAAAATATAGTTTTTAAAAGAGAACAAAAAATAGGGTATTTTTCAAAAGAAAAGTCAAAAATAGGGCATTTATCCAAATTTACTCAAAATAAATTTCAAAAAAACAACTGAACATTCGTTTCTTCTCTTCTCTAAGCATATATTTTTAGAAATTATAATTAAGTGTCTCTTTTTACCTTACGTTACTCTATCTAATAAATGAAAATCGTAGCATTATATTTCTTTACGTTACGTTTCTTTTCCACATTACGTTTTCATGTTACAAATCTCATATTTAATTAATTCCATAAAATCGAGACAATTGGTGTGTTGTTCTTTTCACGGCTGGAACATTCTTCAATGCTCTACAAGAAGCTCTCTACTTCAGCTCAAGCAATGATTATGTTTCTAAAATAACTTCTTTTTTTATTTAGTTATTTAAAATTTACATTTTCTTTTTTCTCACTCATCTTCATTTTAGTATGTGCCTTATCTTCATTCTAGCCAACAATTGTGTTGTAGAACATAAACGACACTGTTGAATTTGAGGTTGGATCGTCAAGAAATTATGCTCTTGGATATGTATGTTCTCGTTTAAGTATTGTTTACATTTAAATATTTTTAAAATATGATCCAGCAAAAAGTAACATGATATCCAGTTGGTACAATGCATTTCTTAGTTTCGTGTTGATTAGCTAAAACATGATTTCTTTTTGTAGATTGGTGTTAGTGATGACAAATAATTATTTTGTGCATTTGTTTTGTTCATGTTGTCATAATATGAATAGTAAAAAAATGACACATTGATTCGTTAAAATTTATTGAGCCGGGTTTGGTAAGATATAAAATAAATTCCTCAAAGTTGTGATATTTACTTTTTATCTATTTTATCGTGGGAAAATCACAAATACCAAATGAATTAGGATTTAACCCGCGGTACACCGCGGAGCAAAATTGTATTTTCTGTATTTTATATAATAATTTATAATTAATTAGATTTTTAAATTCATACTATAAAATAATTATTTCTCATTTACTTATTTATATTATAATTAATATAGTTGAAATATATGATTTTTTTTTTTGAGTTGTTGTATTTGTTTACTTAAATGTGTTAATTTGTATTCATGTACTTAGAAGATTTGTAGGTGTAGAAGTGATGTAGTGTTAATATTGGCAACCATTTATAATCATGAACTATTATAATAATTTGATATTATTTTGCATCTAAAATTTTTACCCCGAAGTATATTGCGGATTGATTTTTTAAAACTAAAAACTTAAATTTTAAGTTATATTTGTTTTGTTAATATTGTTTGGTTTGTTTAGTGTTTAAGATAATATCATTATATTTTTATTTTTAATTCTAGGATTTCACCCGTGCTACATCGTCCCGTATTAATATCGATCCAAACTCGTCCCATCATATAACTCCGTCCCATAAAATAAAACAGCATTTTGTTATTTTCTTTTTAATAATAGTTTTATTTAAAAGACATATAATTCGAGTCAATTTAAAACTTTGCTTTAAATGGTTGACATAATATATCTATATATATATATATATATATATATATATTTAATTGTTATAGAGTTCAAATATTATAAACTTTTTATAGAACTTAAAAATTATAAATACTCTAAAGATTTTTTAAAGTTTAATTATTTATAATGTTTAAACTTCTTATAAATTCTTATAAAGTTCAAATATTCATATTTGAAACTTCATAAAAGTTTTAGTTATATAAATATTTAAAACGTTTTATAAAGTTGAATTTTACAAACGTTTAAATGACCATAATATTTACGTTTTAATAAAATTTAAATATTTATAATATTTTGAAATTTCTTAAAAGTTTCAATAAAATAAGGAACCGGAGTAAACCGGATAACAATTTTAGTTTTGGACGTCTGATAAATCAAGCTTCTTTCTCATTTGTATTCAGAATCATTTGGTCCTTTTATAGTATGACTCTGAACCATTGCCCAAATTTTTAAGCAATGTGGGACATTGAATACATATTTTTGCTTCATCGATTGAGTAATATGTCCGTTTTTTAAATTTTGAATCTTATTATATGCAAAAAAAAATATTATTTTATTAATTATATGTATTTTACATAAATTCGAAATAAATTAAATATAAGATCATATAAAAGTGAAAGAAGAATCATATATTAATGTTTAAATTAGGTAGAGAAGTTTTAGGAAATTAGCAATTAATCAAATTTAGAAACAAAATCAATTTGTTACCATATTTAGAAGCCACAATTTCTAAAAAATTGTTTCGAACATAATTTGTAATATTAATTAATAGATAAACATTTATAACAATGACATTCTCTTGTAAATAAGTGCCAACTCAAAGATTTATTTCATATTTGTACTTCGAAAATGTATATATAGATTCAAATTGAAATGGAACAATGAAAGATGTACGTATACATTTTTATAAGATCATTGCCATTCTATTTTCTTAAAAAGATTTTACTTAAAAACTTAAAATTCATTCTCAACATGTTCTATAACGCATATATCACTAAATCAAGTATTCTTTTAATGTTGTCTTTTTCTACATTTTACCTTATTTCCCACAAATTTATATTAAATAATTAACAACAAATTATCTTATAGTAGTTTATTTTAAAATATTATTTCATATTTAATTTAACTATAAATCATTACATAAATGAATACTATTCGAGAAGCAAAATGTAATAAAATTATTAAAATGACATTATAAATTGAGGAATTGTTAGAAATGCTTTTTTCCAATACCTCTTTTCAAAAATACAACCTAGGTAAAAGTTTTTTAAAATTTCCTTAAAAATCTAAGATTTACCTAAGTACGTATGTAACATTATAAAAGCATACAAAACTACATGTATATGCATAAATACATGATTAAAACTTATACATACCTTATAAAATCCTATACATATCTTATAAAATCTTATAAATATGTTATATAAACTAGTGATTGACCCGCGGTACACCGCGGGACGATATTTTATAACAAAAAAATGAAATTTTAAGTTGTATTTGTTTTGTTAATATTATTTGTTTTGTTTAGTGTTTAAGATTGTATAAGTGTATTTTGATTGTTAATTATAAGATTTCACCCGTAGTATACCATCCCGTATTAATATTGACCATAATCCATCCCAACATATAACCCCGTCCCGTGAAATTAAACATTATTTTGTCATTTTCTTATAAAGTTCCAATATATATAATATTTTATCGATCCAAACTTCATAATTGTATTTTGATTGTTATATCTAGGATTTCATCCGTAGTATAACGTCCCGTATTAATATCTTTTTATAAATATTTATAATGTTTAAACTTCTTATAAATTCATATAAAGTTTTATAATATTTGAAACTTCATACAAAATTTAATATTATAAATATTTAAAAATGTTTTATAAAGTTTAACTTTTTAAAAAGCTTACATAATTACAATATTTAAATTTTAATAAATTTTAAATATTTATAATATTTTGAATTTGTATATATAACATTAACAAAAAAATATTATTTCGTATTAAATATGTATGATTACATTTTTGGATTGTTAGATTTAATCCTTAAAACATATGTATTTTAGTAACTCAATTACACATTTAGATATTGACCCGTGGGACAATTTTGACTTTTTAATTTTGTTCTTCATAAATTTATGATTTTCGTAGTATATAAAACTAATTGGTGGTGTATGGTTTTTGATAATTTTAGCTCTTATAGTTAAATGTAGTATTATTTATATTCATATGTATGACAAAATATTTCTTAAAGTAAATAAAAGGATTTGTAAAATTATTCACAAACCAAAAATTCAGCCCATTTTCTTGGATACGGGATCTTTGTTTAAACTGAAAATTATACATCTTTTTTTTTCTTTTGATTTTTTGAACTTTTTATTAAAGTAAAAAAAATATTTGTAAAATAATTCACAAACCAAAAATTCAGCCCGTTTCTATGGAACAATAAAAAGATTACACCAATTCCAAATCAATTTTTTCAAAAGTGTTTAGTATCTCCGATCAATAAGAATAAAGCAAGAACCTATACAAATTTTTTCGTCTACAAAAAAGAAGAAGAAGACAAATATTTAAAATCCAAAAAACAAAGATACCAATCAATTCTTAGTGCTTAGTTTTGTTATACATCCAAGCTACAAACGCCACATTAAAAAAAAAAAAAAAAACTTTCAATTCCCACATAAACCCTAATGAGACATTAACCAAAAAGAAGAGAAAGAGCGCCATTAACGTTACCGTTGATGCTGGTCTCGATTTCTAGGGCGGTCCATCCAAGTAATAAATCTGACCGCAAACCATCATCGCCGGTGCCACCGTACTTGAGTGGTCGACTTTGAAATCAGACCGATTGTGAGCCGTAATACTTCACGTCTTTCCTTTCTACAAACCTGCTTGTGTGTATGCAAATCCATCCTGCAATCATACGTAAATGTAAACAACATTAATATTTTTATAAAAATCGAGCCATAAATAAATTACAGAAGAAAAAAAAAAGGGGTTAGTTGTGATCTAAAAGTGACTACCAAGCAAGGTATTTATACAACAAAAAAGGAAGATTTATATATTTTTTAAGAAGCGAATCTTTATCATAACAATTAATATTTTAAAATTATCTTATTCAATAATTTTAGATTTACTACTATATTTAACATTGTTTAGATTCACCGTCATTATCGTCATAAAATATTAAAAATAATAATTTATTAGAGATATGAATCAGATTTAAAGAATATACGTAAGATTGTTTTGATATTTTTTGACAATATCTACTAATCAAAAAAGGAAAATTTACTTTTTAACTCATAATTATCACAAACGATTGGTTGAGAAAGAAAAAAAAAAGAAAAAAAAAAAGAAAAAAAAAAAAGAAAAGAAAAACAGAAAAAAAAAAAAAACGGAAAAAAAAGGAAAAAAAAAAGAAGAGAGGAAGACACACGACCATTCTCCGTCTCCTTCTACGACATCCCACGTTTTTCATTACGATCAATAGAGATTAATACACTTTCATCGAGTCTATATTCATTACTCGTGCATGATCCAATCAGATTAATCCAAGGTAATTTTAAAGAACACCCTCTTTTATTAGCTCGAACTGTATGATACAGGATAACATCAATAATTCAATATGATATTTAGAAGACTTGGCATGGGCAAGATATTAAGAGTCGACTTTCCATCATGTCAGATTCGATCAAAAGGTGATGTTCTATCATTAAATTGTCAATTCTCTTTTGCTATATGTTATATTTTAGGTTTTCAAGTCCAGTATCTATATTAAAAATTTTACATGCGATGAAGAACATGTTGAGGTACGATGAAATGCTTCTAAAGTGGTACGTAAATTACAATCGATCCATTTTTTTTTTAGGTTTTCTTATTTTTCGTGTTTACGAATATTTTAATTTTAAAAAATGTAAAACATATCAAATATTCATATATTAGGGTTAGTTATGTATATTTAGATGCCTAAACGATTTTATTGTTTTATTAGTTTCCATTTGTTAGATATTCTTAATATATGTTTAATAGCATTATCAAGCAATGGTAATTAAGATTTGATTACGATTAGGTTTTGGTTAGTAGTTAATATTTAGTAGATATGACCGAGATTATGATAATTAATAGTTTTAATTTTGAATATTTGAATTCCATATGTTAAGATCTCAAATCTCGTAATCATAAAAATAGGAATTGTTTGTGGACTTTATTTATTGTTTTGTAAATTTGATTAAGACATATATTTTTTCCAGATTTTATTTGTAGGGACTAAATGTACAATATTGAAATTGTAAAAGGATTTTTGAGGCCAAATCTTCACCAAAAATGTATATATAGATACGTTATAAAACCTTATAAATACTTAGATCGAGGCTTGAGTAATACTTACCATCCAGAAGTACCTCATAAACCTTTTCAGGTTTAATGAGACGTATTTTTGAAAATACATAAAAGAATGGGATATTTTTTAAAAATGGCACACCAAAAAGTGCATTTTCAAAAATAAAATATAATAATAAGGTCTTGCAATTATAAAGTGAAGGGATAATGATGAAAAAAAAAAAACAAAGACAAAATATAGGATTTTGTTTTTGAGCATTTAAAGACAAAGAAAAAGGACAACATATCGTGAAAAAGAAGTTAAAAACTTCATGACGAGCTCATTTTTAAATTAGAATTAATGGCCAAACCATATCTACACTTTTGTTATAGAAAAAAGGAGGAGATGGTGATAGAGTTGAAGGATAAAATCTAATATTTGAGATTATGATCACTGATTTTTTCGTTGGAAGATGGGTATTTTTTTTCCAAAAAACGTTTACTTTTTATTCTTTGTTGACCTTTTTCCTTCAGAAAAAGTTTATTACATACTAATTTTTACATTCGAAATAAATTTCATAATGTATATGTCAATACTTTCTATTTTTAGCCACTCTATACATACTTTACCTTTCTTTATAACAAAATTCTTAAACTGATAACAAAAGGAATAACTAAAGTATTAAACAAATTCATGTATAATTATTTGGAAGAACATCAAAACCTATTATTGTATTATTTATTTTGCAATTATATTTTTAATCAGTATCCCACGCATCGCGTGGGTTTCTCTCTAGTATTATATACATGATAGTCCAAAGGAAAGGATTTTCTATGGGCTAGATATATTCATTGAGGAGGCCCATCAAGGTATACAACTAGGTGCGTAGTATAAAAAGAGAAGAAGGTCGAAGCGAAGAATATTCTTGACCTTAATCGCTCTCTCCGCGTGGATCTTCAAATAGTTGCTTGGAGTTGAGTTAAATTGTTCTGAACCTCGAAATCCTAAATTCGATGGGGACTCCGGAATTTCCAGATCTGGGGAAACACTGCTCCGTCGATGTTTGCAAGCAGATCGATTTCATGCCCTTCACATGCGATCGTTGCTTCCAGGTCTCTTTCTCTTTCTCCTTGGCTTTTGTGACATCTAAATCTGTGGGGAATTTTATGATTTAAAACAGGAAATTCAGGAATTTATCTATCTCTTTTTGTTCAAATTCAGATACTTGATATACTTCTGTCGTAAATGATCAGTAGATGTTTGAAAATATTCATTTGTTTCTTCTGAATCAATCACTATACGGAGGAATTTTATCTATCTTTTGCAGGTGCTTTGTCTGGATCATCGAAGCTATATGAAACACGACTGTCCAAGAGATGTCACTGTGGTTAATACAGGAGAAGAAGATTCAAACGCAAATTGGGATAAACATGTTAATAATACAGACTGTGATCCCTCGAAGAAGAAACCTTGTCCTGTTCCAAGGTGCAGAGAACTCTTGACGTTCTCTTACACTGTAAAATGTCGAGACTGCTGCATCGATCATTGCTTGAAACATCGGTTTGGACCTGATCATACTTGTTCTGGACCCTGCAAGCAACCTGATTCCTGTTTCTCGAGTACAAACCCAACAGTAGCTGCTACAAGCACTCCTGCATCATCGTCAAGATCGCCTGCTAGTTTTTTCGCTTCTCTGGAAGCACGTTTAAGAAAGACAAGACGGACTCGGACAAGATTGAATTCGACCAGGGAAGGTAGAGTGGGAAACCCTCCCCTATGGATGGTCAGGGAAGGAGTGGATGGTGTGGTCAGGGAACTGAGAGGACAGATGATTCAGGAAGAAGAAGAAAATGTTGAATGGGAAGAAGAATAAGCTCCTGTTTCAGGTCATTTTGATTTTACTCTTACGAGGAGACCTTGTTTAGGTTCTTTAAGTATAAAACCGATAAAGAGCGTTTGCATTTCTTCCAAATAAAAGAAAAAGGACAATTCTCTTTGAATGCATTAAAATTACAGAGCTTAAAGAAGAAGATACTTGTTAAGACATGCTCATAGTTTTAACTATATTAGTGGGCCATAAACGATAAAGAAAAGAGTTTAGGTCTCATCATATATAAAGATTTATATGTGATATGCTTAACTTAGGTTGCTTTTCATCGGAAACTACATGAACATGCTTGCAAGCATATCTGAGAAGAACCCAATCAATAAATTTTATTTTATTCTGTTTGTATCTTAAAGAAAAACTAATTATGATATATTATTAAGAAAAATGTATACATTGCTTTGGAACATCCTTATATTTATTATTTATTTCACGTTCTCAAAATTTCAAAACGGTGATTTATAGATATTGTACTCGGACAATTAGTCTATGGCTCTTTTTATCTCAGGAAGTTTTCGTTTTTGTCGTGTTGTATGATTTGAGGATATTATACAATTGACCTCCTCTATATGTTCGTTGAAGCTACTCCTTTTAGTTTACAAGACTAATAGGGTTTCTTCTGTGGTCTTTTCTTTCATCTGTTGTTGTAAGGATTACTCCTTGTAGGGATGCCAAGTTTTAGATTTAGACTCTTTGGAAGAAGATTAATTGTGTAGGAGTTAGATTTTTGTTTAGCCCATGATGATATACGTATTTGTGATCGGCTTGCTCATTTGGCTTCCTCTAGATATATATATCTAAAATGGTGGTTAGGTTTGTTCAGATGCAGAAACCACCCAATTTGGAGGTATTACAAACGCACTTTGTTCTTTGCACTCACTCAAGAGATTCTTTTAGTGTGATTCTAACGATTTTATTCATAAAGTTTTGTGTGTTAATAAGAAAAATGTTTAATATGTTTTAGAAATCTACAATAGCATTTAATGATCTTAAAATCCTACAATTATTTTTGAGGTTGGTCATTCATTGAGAACATCATCGCATCATTCATAGCTTACGTGGTAGAAATTATGGTCAATTGCAAATTTTTGCAAGAATGTTGCATACATTTAATGTTGCCTGGTTTCTTGACCAGATTCCAGTTAACATTGTCCACGTTCATTCATCTTACTCTCCTCACTTTTTTCGTCTACCTTTCAGCTTTTGATCTCTTTTATGTGGTAGGTATCTCCTAAATATATTTATTTAGTAACATATACACCGGAGCTTTTATTGGACCTAAAGTATGACACCATTTCAACTAAATAAATATGAGTGGTTTAGATTTTAGATAATTCCGCCTTTAAGAACATTCGATCACCGTTATAGACTTTTTTTCTCCTTACTGGTATAGACTTACATGATAACTATTTCTTAAATGAGAAGTAGATTGTAAGAAATGGACATCCGTAAAATAGGGATAAAAATTAAAATTCTAAATTTACTCTTACCATCTCAATTAATTATTATTTTTTGATGATGTGTTATTAATTTTATAATTTTGGATAAAAATTAATTTTATTAATATTTTATTTTATTTTTTCTCGAAATTTATAATATCATTTTATTATAATTATTTTATTTCAAAATTCAACATAAAATTAAGAGAAAATTAAAAAATTTAAAATAGTCATTTTTACAATTTTATTCCATCGTCGTAATATCAAAAAAACGTTTTCTCTTGGGATTCAATCTTCGATTCTAAATTTCCTCGATTAATCACTACGATAATCGCCAGTAAACAATCTCCATCACACTCTTTTGCCAACATCAAATTTGATAACCGTTCACGATCTCCTTTTGATACTCTCCACAATTTTAATCGCCATTAAAATTAATTTGATTTCATTCGTCGTAATGGATATGATATCAACGAGCATTGATATGAACTTCTTCTTCGTCGTGAGAAACTCTCTATTCGAATTTAAATAATTCACGAATAAAACTATTTTCGATAAAATCTCAATCCAAATCTCATTGTCTTTCTCAAGATCTATTTCATATACTTTTAAATAATTAAGTTATTAATATATTTTTTGCAAACAATAAACCTAAGACCAAAATCATCTCTAAAGTTGTTTAGCTAATTGTTTCCCACTTAATTAATTATAGGGAGAATAACTAGAATGACCGATATATGGACGTTAATAACTAAAATGACTCATATCTTTTAATAATAACTAGAGTGTTTTCAGTTTTTTTAACCCCTAAAATACCTCCCTAAAGCTTTGTACAAAAAATCAGAATTAAAAAAATGTCATTTTAAAAAAAATGCCAACGAGGCAAAAGTTTACCAAAAAATCCGAATAAATCTGTTTGTTATAAGTATGGATGTCCTATCAAAGATGCTTGATAAGGCAGCATGAGCGAGAGAATTCGGCTACCAACCTTGATGTAAAACCCTTGGCTTAACACATCTCTGTTTCGCAGATGACCTCATGATTCTTACAGGCGGCAAAATTTGTTCCGTTGATGGTATTGTCAAGGTTATGAACTTTTTCGCAAAAAAAATTAGGGTTGAAAATTAGTATGAAGAAGACAACTTTGTACTTGGCTGGAGTCTCAGATCACTCTCGTTAGTTGATGTCAAGTAGGTACACATTCGTGTTGGGGCAGCTTCCAGTCTGATATCTAGGCCTCCCCTAATCTATATTTCTCTATATAGTAATAAATAACCCGCCCCTTATCTATAAGATAACAAACCAACTCCTAACTTTTTTTTTGTCAAAGTGTTTTCATTTCTTCTTAACATATTTAGGATCATATGTGGAAACAAATATGTACATTGGGCTTTGCCCTTGTAGATGATAACATAATTTAAAGACATAAACTAAAAACAGAAATAAAACACACAAAGAAGGTCCAAACCAAAATAGGGTAACATGTCCAACAACAAGAGAGATGCCCATAGTCCTAGAAGAGCAAAACGGCCCACCAAGCCCATAAACCACACCAGAGCTAAAACTAGGGTTTACCAAATCTGCAGCTTCCGGTGCCGTCAGAGAAACTGGTATACGCGCTCGACAGATCCATGCCTAGATCCGTCGAGTCCCTACCCGGAGATCCGAGCGACCAGAGCCCTAACACCAAGAAACACGCAACACCGAGAAACCCCTTTTGACAAAACACCTTCGGAGGAAGCTGAAACACCTGGAGATTCCGACCAACTCACGCCGGAAAACTAGCAGGGACCAACTACTCGCAACACCAAATACATTGCATCGCCGTGACCAAAACGAAGATCTTTTGCCTTGCCTCACCTGAACTTCGACGGACCGTTCCTCTGAGAAGTTGTGTTGCCGTCCTTGGGGAAACATTGTCGTCTCAGAGATGAAACCTACCGGAGGTTAACAAAGACGAGGAACACCAGATCTACGCTAGTCGTCCAACATTGTGCGCCCTCGCACCACCGCCACCACACCGCATAACTTAAGAGAAAAGCAAACAAACACCAATCGTGAATCTCACGAAGGAGAGGCACACCTGAAACTTCAGGGAGGACCGGGACCGCCATCATCAAGCAGTCCACCGCCTCACAATCTAAAGCTCCGATTGCTGGATCCATGAAGCTCTTCTCACTGCCACCACTGTAGAATGCTACAGGGAGGACTCGAGATGAAGAAGTTGAGGGAGAAAACATCAAAAGCTTCGGATCTCCTTCGGAGAACTTGATTGAAGAACATATAGCCAATATACAATGGAGGGGAGCCCTCTCCGGTCACCAGCGAGAAGCACGGTGAAAGGAGAGGCTTTGCATCTAAAAAAAAAAATTAACGCGTTTTAAAAGAAATAAATCTAAATTTTTAGAATCATAATAATCATATATATGAAAGGAGGCTATCTCTCTCCATCTTTCCGCCATGTCAGCATTTTTGGCTCTTCTGGAGATGACACATCAGCTTTTTATTCGTCCAATCAAAACATTTCATTAATACACATCAGGTTCTAATTATAAGTGTCAAATGGAGTAAACAAAATAGCCCATGACGGATGGGCCATATGTGTTTTAGAATCTATTAGAGTGCAATATTAATGGGTCGAGCCCATTTTACTGATGGCTTAATGCTTCTAAACCCAACAAATATTCTAATTGCCCACAAGACTTTAACAAAATAAATCTCTCCCACTCTCTGCTCGATCGTTCAATATGAAAGAAGAAGAATCTCAACGCAAATTTCTCGACTTCGTAAATTCCAACCTTCATAGTCTCCCTTTCTGTACATCATATTTCTTTAGAACAAACGTTTTCTACCTTCTAACTGCCAGAATGGAGGCCACGGTAGAAGTTACACAAAAACATATTCACACTCTCAGCTTATGGGATTACAAACTTTCACTACTATAAACTTTATAAATACTCAAACAGACATTGTTTATACCGGATTATATGTGTTTCAGACAGCATCAGTAAATGTTTACCAAGGTGCAAGGAACATAAAAACGATACAGAACCACCATCATGTACAACCTACACGGGAATTACAAAATGAAAACATCAGATACAACTCAAGTTGACAATATCGATATACACAACATTGAATAGCTACTCACCTGAATTATCACTGAGGTGGTGGTATTTAGAACAACTGTCAAAACACAAATACTCTATAGCGTCCTTTTCAGTATCGTTTCATACTCCCTTTCAACTTTTCCTATCAATATTCAAAGCAAAAGTAATTCAGATCTAAAAACCAAGAATCACCTGTATGACATACTCAAGCAACAAAACAAGCCTCCTTCTGAACAACTAAACGCATTTACGATTACCAATCTATCCGGTTTAAGGCTTCCATATGACTTCAAAACAAGCCTTCTCAGCATTTTCGTTCTTCTTCGTTCCTGCTTTAGGTCTGTATACTGCAGTTAGAACTTTTGTATCCCCGGAAAATATAAACGAGAGAGTTCAATGAAAGCGATTCAAAAAGGATAAAAAAACTTTGTACCCATAATAGATATTGAGAAAGATGATAAAGTACCTTCTGGCCAACTAGCAGAGCCATGAGGACGATGAAGGATATTACGGGAACAAGCAAGAGGTCTCAGCTAACAAGTAAGACTTTTTTCCGGGTTATATTTCAAGTCAAAAAATAGATCTAATCTTAAAAATTGTAACTACATAAGATAGATTTAGTTTTATTAACTACATAATAACAAATAAAAAACAAACTTAAATTAGCAAAAACAATCAATAATTTTTTCTTCACAATTTTCAAAACAAACCCACGCGTAGCGTGGGATTCATCTAGTAAAGTAATAAAAATTAACAAAAAGTTATGATATCTACCATATATGTCTTGCTTCTTCTATGATCGCATGTTCATGATATTGAATATTCTTAGTTCTTATTCTCGGTAAGTTCATGTGTGGTAAACATGTACGAGGCTAAAACTTTTATTCAAAATATCAATTATAAACAAGTCCTGGACTCATGGGATTATCATAATGGAGTTTAGAGCAACCCCAATGGTTGGTCCCTCAATGGGGATTTTTCAGATTTTTTAATCTTAAATTTTGGGAATTTAAAGTTTAAGAGTTTTTGTTGGTCCTTTAATTTTTTCTTGATTCAATGGTAGAGTCTCTAAGTGGGTTTCTTAAAAAGAAAAAATTATTATTAAAATAAATAAAAAATGTAAATCTTTTATTTCATAAAATTTTAATAATTAATACAAATACTAAAATTTTAAACATACAAGACAGAAATATTGAAAATCGGAATAACGATTAGTAGTTAGCTTTATTCCCGTCAAATTTGTGCCATATATGCTCAACCGGATCGACAAACCGTTGAACACAATCACCATCGGAATAACCGAGGAAGAGAAAAAAGCGAAATCGCGAAAATGAAACTAAACACAGAAAATTTTTTGGTTTTTTTTTACTTCACGGACCAATTAAAAAACGCCATGTATGGGTCTCTTCCCACTTCGAAAATCCCTAAGCTTAAGGACGTCCCTTAACAATATTGCTATTTTTTATTTATTTTTGGCTTTTTCTTAAAAGACTCATACGTTTAGAGCCCCTTAAGATGCCACCATTGGAGGTGGTCTTATACGGCAATGAATCATCATTATTCATTATAGCATTCGTTGGAACATCATTGTAACGTCTATATACGGTTGTAGGGTCACTAATTATTAATGAGACGATTTATGTCTATTTGTTATATTTCCTACTGTGATAAATTGATGAGAATCAAAACAAAAATTACTACGACAGTTGGTGTAGATGAGTCACAGTGGCGGATCTAGGAAAATTGTTTGATGGTGTCAAACTTACAAATAAGTTGAGTTCTAATAATTGGGTTGGGTTCAAGCTTCATAATTAAACTGATATATATTAAAATTTTAATGTAATTAAAACGTTTTTAAAATTTTAATGGTGTCAAATGCACCCACAATCATTAACGTGCCTCCGCCACTCGATGAGAGTGTAGAATAACTCGTCTGAGAGAGACTGAGACGACTAACAATAATCTGTTACAGAAATACTTATATTGTTAAATAAGCATAGTTTTCAATATTATTGACATACAAAAATCTAAATATTATGATTATCTTGTATATGATGTTGAACCTTCTACGGTCAGGTTTTCTTAATTTCGGTTTGCTTTATGCTTGTAATCTCTGTCATCTCGTAGCATGGTTGACCTTCTAACACGATGGATCCCTCAACAAATGTTAAACAAAACCAAAATCGTTATTTAGTAAATTTTACGAGTTTTGTCTTTATCCTAATTCTATCTCAAATGAATCAATCTGTCCATGCAAGTATCTTTGTTGTGGCAATAGCTTTATCAGATGATTATCATTTATATTTTATTTTTTAACATCAACTTTCAGAAGACTTTCAAAATCATTGTCATGGAGTTGTTTCTTAGGATTGGCGAAATCTTCGGATGAGTAAACATGCATCATGAAAAATATAATTAAAATTACTTATAGATAATTTCACAATTGCCCCTGAAACAAGAAAGACTGAGAATGTGAAGAAGACATATGGAAGAAGTAAAAAAAAAAAGGGAAAAAACCTGAAAAATACCCCATCTATTTTTAATTTGGACGTTTAATACCTAAATTTTTTTTGTTGGAAGAAAAATACCTTCTTTAATTATAATTGGTCGAAAAATACTTTATCTTTATATTATTGGTAAATTCAAACCTCTGATTTAACGGTCGTTAACGGACGTTACGGTATCAGTAAACGACGTTATATTATAACAAAACAAATAGCCGAAAAATGCTTCATCTATTTATTTTTGGATTTTTAATACCCAAACTTTTTGGTTGGAAGAAAAATACCTCATTTAAATATTTTTGTCTAAAAATACCTCATTTTTGAATTGTTAGTATATACAATATTTATACAAACTTTTACAAATATATTGCTTGATCTAATGGTAACACGTATGATTTTTAACCCGCATATAACTTCTTTTGATCTCCTATTTTCTTTAATGAATGACATACAAATTTAAATACATCATTTGCTTCACTCCTACAAATTTAAATACATCATTTTTTCATTCCTAAAGACATCGTTGGAGTTAGAAGGGTTTTTGTGATAGTGATTTTGATGATGGAATGTAACGATTCTGCAACTAACAAATGAGAGATTGTGACAAAGATGACGACGACGATAGATTTTTCATTTTTGTGGTCGTGGAGTAGCATAGTTGCGGAAGTGGAGAAGAATTTAGGTAAAAGTGGAGAGATGAAAGAAATAGTTCGAGAAAGATTGAGTTTTGATCGTATTAACGAAGTAATATTGAGTTTTGATCACACCAATATATTTGTAAAATTTTGAAAATAAATTGTATATATCTATTTATATACACAGGGTTAATATTTAACGTCGTTAAATGTTTCTGTAATATTATTAACGATTGTTAAGTCGCAGACTTGAATCCACTAATAATTTAAAATGAAGTATTTTTAGACAAAGATATTTTATATGAGGTATTTTTCTTCTAACCAAAAAGTTGGGTTATTAAAATTCCAAAAATAAATAGATTGGGTATTTTTCGGCTATTTTTCTGTTATAATTTAACGTCGTTTACTATATCGTTACGTCCGTTAACGACCGTTAAATCAGAGGTTTTAATCTACCAACAATTTAAAGATAAGATATTTTTCGACAAATTATAATTAAAGAAGGTATTTTTCTTCCAACAAAAAAAAGTTAGGTATTAAACGTCCAAATAAAAAATAGATGAGGTATTTTTCGGGTTTTTTTCCAAAAAAAAAAAGGTAAATACAAAAAACAATAAAAAGAACGAACAACAATGTCTCTTTTACCTCGAGAGTGATTATTTTTATACACCGAGACACGCATCTATTCTGAAACGTAATTATTTATTACTACCTGCAAGATAATATAATTTTGTTTGTTCAGAACGCAAAAATCTGAGTGAGAAAAGAAAACCACATAATTTTGAAACTATTCTGAAACATAATTATTTATTACTTTATTTATGCCTTTTTGTTGTTTATCATATTTAATTTCTTTTATTATTTTGTACTTATGTTTTCTATTTTGGGTAAACCATTGTAACACTCGCTAGTCTATCAATTATTAAATTTTGACAACCGTACCTACTTTAACCGTTAAACAATAGTTCAAAACGTTGATAACGCTTTAAAACTGTAACCGCTTGTTTTCACAAACTTTGGATTTGTTTCTGCAACCGATGAGTTTAATTAGTTAGACCATAACACACAATCTTTATTAATAAATATAATAATAAAAGAAAAAGGGAAAAAAAAATGAGAACTTAGACATGAATATGACCCCATGATTAAAAAAAAAAAAGAATGTCACACAAAAACAAAACCATTGCCCATACTAAAAGAATGTCATCGTGGGTACGTACACTCAATGGCGGACCCAAAGAGGCTTGAAGGGGGTCAGTTGACCCACCTAAAATTCTAAATTTGCATTATAGTCCTTTAATATTTATGGTATTATTTATATTTTTTTCTGTTTTGACCCCCTTAAAATTACAAATTTGTGTTTAAACCTTTTAAGTTTTCTAATATTTTTCTACTACTCTGTGTTTTGGCACTATTTCTCACATATTTTTTTGTTTTTTTGTTTCCTTCACCCATAAATATTGAACTTATTTGTGATTTTTTAAAAAAAAAAGTTTTTAGTTTTTAGTTTTTCTTAAAAAAAAAATTTATTAATTACTTTCATATATTTTGACCCCGGTAAAAAAACTTTCTGGGTCTGCCAGCATTGGGTAAAAGAAAAGAGTAAATGCTTTGTACACTGTCCATGCACAAAGCATTTACTCTTTTCTTTTACCCGTTGGGTACTTTTACGGAAAAATAAAGTATGTACAAACAATTTAGAATCTAGTCACTTTTTATTTTCTTTGATCATTTCAATATTATACCCCCAAAATCGGTATTTTTCTCTTTTGATTTGTTGAAAAGTGTTAAGTATATTTTTCCTATACATGAGAGAAGAAGGCAGTGTTTGTTGTAACTAACAAAATAACATTAAAAACGTGATAAAATGGATAAAAAATACTAAACAATCAATAAAATTAACTTTTAAATAATATGAAATTTCAAAAAAAAAAACGGATGGTAGTACATCAAATTTCTGATGATCACAAACAAGTAAATGTGGATCAGAAAAGCTTTTTTTTTTTTTTGTTATTCAACAACCAAGTTACTAGGTGCAAGATAATATAGGTTCTTAATGAAAAGTATGATAAAGTTTAATGAATAAAATCTTTCAAAAATTGGTCAATCTCTTTTAAATCCTTTAAATAACAAAAATTTTCAAATATCAATCAATGCATTTGAAACCTCTCGAGTACATTACCAAAGAAAAACTACTCAAGGAAAGATATGTTTAAAAAAAACTTCATTCTTTACTAAAAGAAAAAAAAATCTCCATCATTATTATAGAAAAACTATTCAAGTAAATCTAAAAACACTTAACGTTTTATCATTCATTGAATACACATCATCATATTAAAGATTGTTACTTTTTTTCTTTTGTCACCAATTAAAGATTGTTACTAGTACTAAGAACTTAAAAACTTCAACAGATCTTCTCTATGTTATGTATTTATATAAACATATAAAATATATATACATTTTCTCTTAACACAAATATAGGTACATAACTAACATATTATTACCTCTTTTTTTTTGAACAAAATTATTATATTATTATATCATGTTCCTAATTATCTTTTGATTGCTCATTTGCGTTTTGTTTTCTTTTCAAAGTTTAGTTTGAATCTATAGATTTAGTTTTCTTTTTTTTTTTTTGGAAAAATCTATAGATGTAGTTATGTGTAATAAGATAAGGAAATGACTTGCTCCTGTAAGTTCGCAAAAACATGATTAAGTATTTTGTACACATGAATTTTGACTTAGAAATATAGTTAAATATACTGCTAACCTTTATCAGAATATGGCTTGCGTCTTTATCCTAATATATATTTGGACCTATCGCAACAAATTCAATCATGTTTGTCATTGCATGATACATTTCTTTATATACGTTTATAGTTCGTGTATTATAAAATAGCAATATATGTTTTACAGTTTTATAGGCTTTCGTGTATTATAAAAACGCATATCTAATACTATCTACTTTTAACACCCTAATCCAATACGATGATTATAATACAACTACCAAGGTACAAAACTTTATTATGTAATACTTTAATTTAGTGCCTTAGTGTCAGATAAATTTTGCATTAAATGTTTGGCAAATACGTGGTTAACATAGTACACATATATACAACCTGTCACATGAGAGAGAATTTATATGTCGTATTCACCAGACACCTCCATACTTTCTGCTGCATCCTTCATTCATAGTTCCTTTTCCATAAAGCAGTGAAGAACAAATAAAAATCAACTTAACATTGATACCAAAAAAAAAAAAAAACAAATAAAAATCCTGAACAATTTAAATGATATTTTGTCCACTTCTAAACCTCTTTTTCTTTTTAGTACGTATATATATATATATATATATATATATAGATTATCTGACATTTTGATAGGATTGCAAAAATAGAATCAATTGTATCTAACAATCTTAATTTAAACATGCATATCCGCGACTTAATTTAATCAGTAATTACGCATTCTTAATTTAATCACGCATATATATAGTATCTGACATTTTTCATGGAATATGTGTGTGTTGATTCTATTGTTGCAGTAGCAGATGGCCATCCGGTTGTCACGTTTATATATTTATACTCGAAATTTTTTCATATGATGCTTTAAATTAAGATTTTTTTTGTTTTGAAAGTAAAGTAAAGTAAGTGATTTTCTCACAAAATTAACGCCAAACAATTATTTACCCTTTATATTATTGAAATAATCTTTGAATAAAAAACTCAAAACTCAATAGATAAGGAACTCATATAATGGGGGAGGAAGGTTACAAATAGATATTACACACGTTTTCTTAACTTTTGCTCACAATCTTAAAAAATAATAAATAAATAACGAGGAGAATTTTATTAAAGTGTGCCTTACTATTAATCTTCTAAATTTAACTTGTTTTAAAAATTATTTATTTTATTCTTTAATGTTTGTTTACAGCTCATCTTCATGGATAGTTTGGTTTGTTATCTTATAATGTATATATATATATATATATGTATGTATATATACCAAAGAAAATCGTATATTTTAATTGTATAGTTTCATTCCTAAGATAGTGTATGTATCTCTCCGAAAATTGTTCATGGCATTGTCCTTTGATACAGTGTTGATAAAAGTGTTTTTGCTTTGGTTTTGGAGCTAGATGATGTAGTCCTTTCTTTACGAGATTTGGCTTGCACAAAACTATTGCACATTATTAAAAGACGTTGTCATCGTTGGTACGTACATTGTGACGATGTCATGGCCGTACACTCTCCATGCACAAGCATTTACTGTTTTCTCTTACCCGTTGGGTATCTGTAGGAAATATAAAGTATGTACAAACAATTTAGAATCTTTTCACTTTTAATTTTCTTTGATCATTTCAATATTATACCACTAACTCAGTATTTTTCTTTTTTCGATTTGTTAAAAAGTGTTAAGTAAAAAAAAAAAAAGTATATTTTTCCTACACATAGAAGAAGGCAGTGTTTGTTTTAATTTTAAATAACAAAATAACATTAAAAAACGTGATAAAATGGATATCTAATATAAAACGATCAATCAAATTAACTTTTCAATAATTTGAAAAAAAAAAAAAGATGGTAGTACATCAAATTTCTTATGATCAGAAAAGCTTATTTTTTTTTTCTTTATTCAACAACCAAGTAATTTACTAGCTGCAAGATAATATAGGTTCTTAAACAAGAACATAACCAATATCAACCTTAACAACAACTAAACAAATATTATAATTTTAATGAACAAAAATCTTTTAAAAATTGGTCGATCTATTTTAAATCCTTTAAATAACAAAACTTTTCAAATATTCAATCGATACATTTGAAACCTCTAGAGTACATTACCAAAACAAACTCCATCATTATTAGAGAAAAGTGAATCCTTAAAATAACTTTCACATGTTTTTTTTTATTGTATATATTTTTTGATTCTATGCATCCTCTTTGATCTCATAATACATCAAACATCTATAATCCACTTTTCTAAGTAGACAATTTAGAGATGTATTTTTTCCGTTGTAAATAAGATAAGGTAAAAGAGTAAATGGATAGGAAGACATTGTAACGAGAAATAAATAATAGAGCGACAACAAGTGTGGGTCCTACCTATACGTTTTCAGCGGCTTTATATAGCATGATTATAGGGAGTATGTTAGGTAGATCTTAGCAAAATCTTAGGAATAAAAGTGATAATATAGGTTCTTAAACTAGAACATAATCAATATTATAAACAACAACTATTATAAACAACAACTATTAAACAACAACTAAACAAATATTATAAATTTTAATGAACAAAAATCTTTTAAAAATTGGTCGATCTATTTTAAATCCTTCAAATAACAAAACTTTTCAAATATTCAATCGATGCATTTGAAACCTCTAGAGTACATTACCAAAACAAACTCCATCATTATTAGAGAAAAGTGAATCCTTAAAATAACTTTCACATGTTTTTTTTTTATTGTATATATTTTTTGATTCTATGCATTCTCTTTGATCTCATAATACATCAATCATCTATAATCCACTTTTCTAAGTAGACAATTTAAAGATGTATTTTTCCGTTGTAAATAAGATAAGGTAAAAGAGTAAATGGATAAGAAGACATTGTACCGCGAAATAAATAATAGAGCGACAACAAGTGTGGGTCCTACCTATACGTTTTCAGCGGCTTTATATAGCATGATTATAGGGAGTATGTTAGGTAGATCTTAGCAAAATCTTAGGAATAAAAGTGATAATATAGGTTCTTAAACTAGAACATAACCAATATTATAAACAACAACTATTATAAACAACAACTATTAAACAACAACTAAACAAATATTATAAATTTTAATGAACAAAAAACTTTTAAAAATTGGTCGATCAATTTTAAATCCTTCAAATAACAAAACTTTTCAAATATTCAATCGATGCATTTGAAACCTCTAGAGTACATTACCAAAACAAACTCCATCATTATTAGAGAAAAGTGAATCCTTAAAATAACTTTCACATGTTTTTTTTTATTGTATATATTTTTTGATTCTATGCGTCCTCTTTGATCTCATAATACATCAATCATCTATAATCCACTTTTCTAAGTAGACAATTTAAAGATGTATTTTTTCCGTTGTAAATAAGATAAGGTAAAAGAGTAAATGGATAGGAAAACACTGTAACGCGAAATAAATAATAGAGCGACAACAAGTGTCGGTCCTACCTATACGTTTTCAGCGGCTTTATATAGCATGATTATAGGGAGTATGTTAGGTAGATCTTAGCAAAATCTTAGGAATAAAAGTGATAATATAGGTTCTTAAACTAGAACATAACCAATATTATAAACAATAACTATTATAAACAACAACTATTAAACAACAACTAAACAAATATTATAAATTTTAATGAACAAAAATCTTTTAAAAATTGGTCGATCTATTTTAAATCCTTCAAATAACAAAACTTTTCAAATATTCAATCGATGCATTTGAAACCTCTAGAGTACATTACCAAAACAAACTCCATCATTATTAGAGAAAAGTGAATCCTTAAAATAACTTTCACATGTTTTTTTTTATTGTATATATTTTTTGATTCTATGCATCCTCTTTGATCTCATAATACATCAATCATCTATAATCCACTTTTCTAAGTAGACAATTTAAAGATGTATTTTTTCCGTTGTAAATAAGATAAGGTAAAAGAGTAAATGGATAGGAAGACACTGTAACGCGAAATAAATAATAGAGCGACAACAAGTGTGGATCCTACCTATACGTTTTCAGCGGCTTAATATTGTAAGTGAAACCGAGGCTTCTACCAAACACACAATTTCTTCAAAATCTCTCTGATTGAGACAAACTATAGTGCCAGAAAATAAAACTCTTTCCTCCAAAATCTCTCGCTCGTTTTATTTGTTTCTAGTCTCCTACACTACAGAGATTAAACTAGTTCAATCTATACTACCAGAAACAATCTTCTATTTTGAGCTTTCATGCATAAATATTTTTTCATTTCTTTGATTTTTCAAGGTATTTTTCTTTTGTTTTTAATAATTTCAGGTAACATATATATATATATATATATATATATATATATATATATATATATGTATATATATATATATATATATTCTTCTTCGTTTGGTGATAATTTATTTTAGGATTTTTTTTCTACTAATTTGTGTTTTTTGTCTCTAGCTTAATATTTCACGTGTCCATAGTTTCTTTTACGTGCCCATAATTGTTATTACGTTTACATGTCCGTAACTTTTTCCTACTGCTACGTTTTCATAATTGTTTTTACAGCATGTATATTTTAATTTCATTGGCACGTAATCATTTACTTCTTTCACATGGAATATTATTAATATTTTTTGCCTTCACTTGAATTTGTGGCATATCTAAAGAATTCAATGGAACCAATTATTGTATCACTTGTAAACATCCGAAACCGTGTGTATGTTGGTTCCATGAGAGTTGGTGGTCAAGTCTTTCAAGTCGCATTCGATACAGGCATTAACGATATCTGGATTTCGGAAACAATTGGACACGTGAATATCATAGGTGCAAAATGAGTACCTAGTCATAGGACATGACTACAAGAAAACTTGCTTGTAGACATGAAATTTTTTGTGGCTTTGCCCATAATTTTGTGGCTATTTTGCCAATATCCTCGAAAAGCCACAATTTGTTTTTGTGTCTATAGCGTTGTAATGTGACTAATTAGCCATGATAATTAAGTTTATGGCTTTAACACGTTGCTATATAGCCACAAATTAGTCTCTTGCTAACTGTTGCTAATAAGCCACAATGAGCCATAAATATTTTTTGTGGCTATTTAGCCACAAAATTGCTACAATATAGCAACAAATGGGCTACGATATCACTTTGTGTCTGGTTTGTGGCTAATTTATGGCTTTGACCAGTTTTTCTTGTAGTATTTCGTGTGGAATGTTTTGAAGAAATATTTATTTCTACTTATGATATTTAAGGTTTTCTTATGCATTTGAATTTTTTTAAAATGAATCTATTTAAAATCAATTTGTTAGGTTTTTTTTAGAATTTTAAAATATTTTATTTAAGTTTTTTTTCCTGAATTTAGCCTTATTTCACGATAAGTTTTTTATTATCAAAAACAAATTTCCAATATCTAATCTATATTTAATTTATCTCGATATACATAAATATGTAAATGAACACTATTTGAAAAGCCTAAGGCAAGATAATATATTTTCACTAAAAATAACATAATAAATACTATAATGATAATGTTATGTGAGTCTACTACACCAAAGAGAACATATAAATAGATTATAGAAAAAATTCTATATGTTGCAAAAAATAGAAAACAAATAGCATATTTTTGCATATTTTAAACTTATTTCATAATTAATTAAATTGGTTTTTTGCTCAAAAATTATCAAATAAATATTATAATTTGTTTTTAGTAAAACGTAATTTGGTCTTTATTTTTAACTTTAAATTATAATAAAATAATATTTTTGGCGTAAACATTTATAAAATAAAATAATACTATTTGGTTGAGCGTAAAGTAATTTGGTCTTTATTTTTTAACTTTAAATGATTGAAAAACAAATGTAGAAAATAATTTATTTGGATTTGAGAGAAAAGACACATGTCAAAAAGAAAGATGTCATGTGTTATACTCTTAGAACTTGGTTTGGAAGGTAACCTTTCTTTATTATATAAGATTATCTAATCGAAACACAAAAAAACTTCTTAATGACTATTTTAAAAAACTTATATTCAAAAAAATGTTGTTGACTGAGTTTAATGTGTAATTTTAAATAAAATATTTTAGTTATGTTATCGAAAGATAAGTATTAGAAAATCTTTATATACCAAATATTAGTGTTATTGGCTTATCAATTTGACACACTTGTTCATTTGTTATCAATAAAAAAGCCAAGATATAATGGTATATAATTATGACAATGCAGCTTGAAATGACAAACATAAATATTTTCTTCTTAATTTCTTATATTCTCAAATTTATCCTTTGAACTATTCACTCAAATTAAGAGATCGAATGTAATAGTTAAGATCGAATTCCACAAAGTTCTCAAGTTCACAAAATAGATTATTGGTTTCAAATTAAGCTAAAGAGTAAAGATTGTAATTAAAATAAGATAGCAATTAAATCGGGTTGTAAAATCAATAGGAAAAGAGCTAAGTTTAGGGAAATTCTTAGGTGATTCAGAATTGCAGATTAAAGAGATTATCAGGATCGTTATTAAGATCCGTTCTCGAACTCGAAATGCTATGGTAAAATCAATCAACTGTCGTTGCAAAGATTATCTATGTCTAAATCTAGAATTCCAAATCTCTTTGTTACATTCCTCAATTCAAACAAGCTTTAATTCCATATTAGATTGTTCACAAAATACCTAAACCAAATTTTGTTGTGAATAGTTATTTTGCTTATCTAAGATAGTACTTTAAGTAATCAATTACACTATCGTGAAAGCTAATCAACCTAAGATAAGATTCTAGGTCATGAATCTAGTTACAGCAATAAACACAATCTAGCTGAAAAAACTCTATTTATTTATCAATAACCATCAACCTAGCAATTCATCTTCTACCTTTAAAAACCCTAAACCTAAAAAGATAAAAACTAAAACATGGTGAATGAAACAAACATCATGAATAAAAAAGAGTGTATCAAAGAAATCAATAGAAAAGTAAAGGGGTTCGGAATATTCTCTGAAGGAGTTCTGATTCTTGTCTCTAAACTCTCATACAAATCGTTCTAAAAAATAAAGCGTAGGTCGAAACAATGACTTTAAAATCCTATTTATCCAAATCATGAAAAAGGCTTAATTGCAAATAGATAAAAAAATTTGGGGCAAATCTGCGAGACAAGGTTGGTGAAACGACTATTTGGCTCCATATTACTCCAATACGCCCAAATAAGTTGCATATGTACCTAAGCCCACAAATACTCTTAAAATTCCAAAAGACTCTATAAATAAGACTTATATTATGGTAAAAAACCATAAAACCATTACATGTCACTTTCTAAGAAAATTATGTTTGTATATTTTGTAATTTTAATTTATTATTATAATAAAGATGTTTAATAACTTAATTTTTAAGTAAAATTACTATATAACTATTACTTCAATGATTAGGTTTTCTTTTCAAATCATATTATGGTAACACATATAAAATCTATAAATAATTTGATAATCTAGTAATCTAGTTGAATGTGCTATGTTTGGAAGTATATCCACCATTTTATTTTTGTTGTTATATTGCTGGATATATTAAAGGTTCCAAGGTATATGAAATCCATAAGTAGAAAGAGATTGTTGACCAAATATAAAAATATAAATAAATTAATTCTTGACTATTTTAGATATATTTATATAAAAGTAGAAATATAGAATCCATATATGTATTATTGGCTATATATGTTAACCAAATATAAAAGTAGACATAAAATTCATAAAACACAAAGAATAATATATGTTTACAATTTGGAGTTTATCTTTAATGTATTAATAACAATATTACATCAAAAGCATAACCTTTCCTATTAAAAAACTACATATAGATATTCAAATTTTACATTTCATGTATTAACAACATTATTTTTAAATACACATCCAAATAAAATATAGAATTAGTCAACAACTTAGTGACACCTAAGTCATATGTATTATTGTAACAAATATAAAATCTATGAATACTTTGATAATATAATAATATATTTTATTATGAGAAATCTCAATAAAAACTAAAGTTATTGATATTCCTATAAAACAAATAGCAATTCAAAATTTAACAAAAAATTCTGAAATTTTGTAACTGAAAAATGAATAGAGATAAACATTTAAAAGATACAAAACTTCGTGTCAACGGTATTTTCTGAGAAATAAATGGTAATTCCTGCGAAATCAACGGTAATTCAAAACATATATTATTATTAATGAATACTTTTTGAGAAACACAAATGTCTTTAACATGCATAATAGTAGATGTTAATTGGATAAGATATTCTCCTTTAATTTTCTAACACATAAATGTAATATAAATACATTGTCTCACATTAATAAGAAGTTGCACCAATATCTCTCTTATCTATCTCTCTCTCTCTCTATCTCTCTCTCTCTCTATCTATCTCTCTCTCTCTCTCTCTCTCTATCTCTCTCTCTCTCCTCTCTCTCTCTCTCTCTCTCCTCTCTCTCTCTCTCTCTCTCTCTCTCTCTCTCTCTCTCTCTCTCTCTCTCTCTCTCTCTCTCTCTCTCTCTCTCTCTCTCTCTCTCTCTCTCTCTCTCTCTCTCTCTCTCTCTCTCTCTCTCTCTCTCTCTCTCTCTCTCTCTCTCTCTCTCTCTCTCTCTCTCTCTCTCGGGTAAAACACCCAATTCAATCGATATCGTAGATATTGCCTAACATCTTTGTGGGACAAGTAGTAGGCCGAAGAAGATTGTCATTTTGTGTCTAAAGATGCAAAAAAAAGCTTGGAGAAACCACTGACATAGAAATGACAACTTTCTTCAACCTATCCACTAGTCCCATATCTTTCATCTCCATATATTTTTTAGAGACAATTCCACAAAGAACGATAGACTACAAAATATTGCAAAATTTTCTATACATTAGATATATATTCGGCATTCCAACCATTTAACGTTGCAATCTAAATCCCTTTAATAATGAATCTTTGAAGCCCTGTTCTAAAAATCGGCCGCCTAGGCGCTGATCGGGTGGGGACTGCGGCGATTTTGTCCAAATCGGTAAAAAAAATCGGTGATCCGATTTTTGTCTGCCTAGACCGCCTAGGCCAATTTTTTTTTTTTGAATCTAAAATTTAAAACGTCCCACTTATGTTCATAATTTGTATAAAAATCATAAGTTTGACCTTAAATTCTTGTTTTCATGTGTTTAATGCAATTTTAAAAACAAAATTATATAAATTTCTTATTTATAATAGATTAATATGTTTTTAAAATATTAAATAGTCTTAAAACTAGTCCCCGATTAATCCCCGTTTAATCTCCGATTTTCTTGCTAGGCGCTAGGCCCACCCTCACCTCCCGACTAGCGCCTAGCGATTTTTTAAACAAGGCTTTGAAGTAATAACATAGCAAGATTATATCTAATTTTTTTTTTTATCTCTTTTCTGAAAGTTAGTACCTCTAGAAAAAAATTTCAGATCTCTTAATCAGTTTGCTGGAAAAAAGTAAAGCTTAATTTCAGATCTTTTAATAAGTTTCATAAGAGATTATCTTTTTTTAGAACGCCTAAATTATATATATATATATATATTCTCAGATACACTAATGAGTTTTACAAAAAAACTCAACCAAAATCTTGGAACATGTAAAAAAAGATTCATCAATAGAAAGATGAGGGGTTCTGTGTTAGAGTAAAAAAAAACTACTTAATGACTGTTTTTATAAACTTACATTCAACAAAATGTTATTGATTGACTTTAATGGGTATTTTAGAAAAAAAGTTTGAATTATATTATTTGAAGGTGAATTTTAAGAAATCTTAAGAAAAGAAAAGAAAAGTTAGTGTTATTGGTTTATCACTTATTTATTTTATTAATAATAAGTCCTAATATAATGATATATAATTACGACAACGAAGATGCAACTTGAAACGACAACATAAGTGTTATTGGTGTTAAACTGTTGACCCAAATGTTTTTTCTTGTTTTGTTTGCTAACTATTTCTGTATATATTTTGTAGTTTTAAATTGTTACTAGAAAGACAATTTAATAACTTAATTTTAAAATTAACATTACTACAATGATTAGGTGGCTATTATTAAATCACTATTCATTAATCTTTTGATAAAGACAACGGAAAACACTTTGATGCGAACCCGGGTTATGGATTTTGTCTCAAATTCACTGGTTATGTTGACTAATCTAAAGGTACTTGTTCAATGCGGGTTGAGGACATTTTATTTTGCAGGCTTGCTCGAGTTAGGTCGTTTCTACAGCTCAAGTTTCCTTATATTTGTGCCTCTATCTTTATTTTATGCTTGATATAATGTTGTAGCCTTTAGGCTTGCTTTTATTTTTTGTTTGATTATGCTCATCTATCATGTAATCACCAAGTTTAAGCTTTGCTTGAGGATTCGAGTTTTGGATCTCTTTCGATCAGAAATAGTATTGGGAGAAGAAATACTTGGTACATGTTTTTTAATTTTATCGGATCATGTTTTTGTTTCTTTTTGAAACTGCGTATGAGATTTATGATATGTTCTTTGGTACTTATTATTTTCAATTTACCTCATATGACACTCGAATTCACTTTTATAGTTAACATAATTAAAAAATAACCGGGGTCGTTTCGAACCATTCAGAATGGTTCTTCTCCCAAACACGAAGAATAATATATATATATATATATTTTGGAGTTTATCTTTATTATGTTAATAACAATAATACATCTATGAAAAAATTCAAAAATTACATATAGATATTCAAATTTTACATGTCATGTAATAACAAAATTATTTTTAAATACACATCAAATAAATTAATATAGAATTGATCAACAACTTAGAGACACATAAGCCATATGTATTATTGTAATCCACACAAAACCTTTTCCATTAATGATATATATATTTCTTACATCATAAGCAAAACTTTTGCTATTTAAATAAAATACTATGTATATTCAACTTAATGACACATAAGTTCTATGTATTGTGGTAAAAAAATATAAAATCTATAAATGATTTGATAATATAATAATATATTTTATCATGAGAAATCACAATAAGAACAAATTCCTATAAAAACACATTTCAGTATTTATTTTCAAGCTACTCATATTATAAAAGAGAACACATTTACATAACTAATGTCCATTAATGAAATAAATAATTAATATCACAAAGAAAAATAAATTTGTTTCCTTCAATTCAGATTTAATTCTAATACCGAAAAATTATCTTTCATATTACACGTCGAGAAGTTTAATTAAAGTGTTTAGTTTTGAAGTTCTAGAATTATTTACTTGTAACAATATTTTTTTTTAATATTAAGTATATAAAAAATTATTTTAAAAGTAGCTAATGCATTTCCACGATATCGTTATGATCAATTAATGGAGTTATAATATATTAATTCCCCTAGTATTTGTATAAATAAAAGATATTGTTTTACAATGTAAAACATTAATACAATATATATGGATATCAAATGAACTCATATTTTGTTATAATATTGTGCAATATATTATAAACAAAATTAGGCTTAGTTCATAAGACGCAATAAATGTCATTTACATAAACATTGGTTAGTTTTAAGAAAACAAGAAGCCACTAATTATTTGTTCCAAAATAATACGCGTACCAATGGTATATTATACTTTCTTGCAAAGTATATCCCATCAATTTTGGCAGCCCATATGCGTAATTGACCACATCGAGGAATAAGTCTTGGTCCTGCTTTGTATACTTGAACGTCATATGAATACTCCATGTTATTGTTAGGTCCTTGTCTAAAAATACAATTCCATCTTGTTAAATTGGGTATTTCATCATGGAATTCAATTATAAATGGAGTGGCATTGAAGTCTAATCTTTTCACGCCTAGATCATCAACATTGGAATAACAATGATATTCGAGAATACGACCAGGAGCGAGTAGGTTAAGAATCACTACACGATTTTTGATGCAAGATTGATTTAACCCAAAACACGTAATAAAAACTAACATTAAAAATATGGTAAGTAACATTAAAAATATGGGATGATTCATTTTTGGATGTAAAACTATTATTGGAGTAAGAACAACATCAACATGTAGTATTTATAATTCTCTTATGTGGAAGATGTGTTTTTTTCCTTTAATTATTAAATACTCATTTATGATTTTAGCTAAATTTAAACATAAATATGAACCAATTAAAATTTGTAATGGTTTTAGCTAAATCTTATATAATAAAGTAAAGTTTTTCTTAAACACAAATTTTGAGAAGCTACCATTTGTCTCTCCTTTTGACATGTGTTTTTTTTTCTCAAATCCAAATATTTACAGTAGAATATATTTTTCATTAAATTTAATTATAATATTATACTAAAAATTATATCAAATACACATTTTCTTACATTTGTTTTATTTTATTTTTTATCATTTAAAAATATTTAATGCTAAAATAATTTCAAGATATAAATATATGCCATTTATGCATAAGCACTAACACATAATATTTTTTGTTACATTTATGTATTTGTTACAAGATCTGCAAAAAAACAAATAACTCATATTAATTAAGTTATTCTATTATTGTTTTCTATTCTTTCGTTATGTAACACTTTTTTTTTCTTAAAAATTTGTGACATTTACTATTTTGTAATAGTTTCTCGGTCAAGTAGAGCTTGAACCAGATAAAGAAAAAAAAAAATCCCGAATCAACTCTATTATTCAATTGCGATGGAATTGTTTTTTTAATCAAAAAATTCTCAATAATGTAAAAGTATATGTTTTAGGAGATATTTAACAATAATGATAATAACCATCTTCTTCAGCCTATCCAGTAGTCCTAGATCATTCATCTCCAGATCTTTTAGGGAGACATTAGCACAAAGAGTGATAAACTACAAAATAATTAAAAAAATTCTATACATTAGATATATATTTTGGCATTTCAGCCATTTAACATTGTAATCTAAATCCCTTTGATGATGAATCTTTGAAGTAATAACATAGCAAGGTTATATTTGAATTTTTTCTTTTTTTTTTTCTGTTTAGTGAAAGTTATATCTTCTAGAGAAAAATTTCAGATCTCTTAATCAGTTTTCTGGAGAAAAATAACGTGATTTTAGATCTCTTAATGAGTTTTCATCAAAAATTATTTTTTAATTAATCAGAAAGCCTAATTTTTTTGGAAATGTTATGAATATATATATATATATATATATATATATATATATATATATATATATTCAGATACCCTAATTAGTTTTACACAAAACTCAGCCGAAATCTTGAAGCATGTAAAGAGAAAAAGATTCATCAAAGAAAGATGAGGGGTTCCGCGTTAAAGTAAAAAGAAACTTCTTAATTAATGCTTTTATGAACTTACATTCAACAAAATGTTGTTGATTGACTTTAATTGGTATTTCAAAAAATATTTAATTTATATTATTTGAAGATGAATTTTAAGAAATCTTAGAAAAAGAAAAAAGAAAGCTTAGTGTTATTTGTTTATCACTTGTTCACTTGTTAAAAATAAAAAGCCCTGATATAATGGTATATAATTATGACAACGAAGAATGCAACTTGAAGCGGCAACATAAAAAAAAAAGAAATTTTTTTTGGTGCCTAAAAAAGTATTAAATTGTGAACCATAAATGTTTTTGCTTGATTTTGTGCTAACTATTTTTGTAATCATTTTGTAATTTTAAATTATTATTAGAAAGAAAATTTAATTACATAATTTTAAAATTAACATTTCTACAATGATTGAGTAGTTATTTTTAAATCACTACTAACTAATCTTCCGGTAGAAACAATGGAAAACACTTTGGCACGAACTGATACTATGGATTTTGTCTCAAAATTTTTGGTGTATGCGTAAGATAGATTTCACAGTAGATGAATTGGACTTTATTAATAAACGTAAATTGATTCAAGAGTACAAAGGAGTCGCATGA
This sequence comes from Arabidopsis arenosa, assembly GCA_905216605.1. Taxonomy (NCBI): domain Eukaryota; kingdom Viridiplantae; phylum Streptophyta; class Magnoliopsida; order Brassicales; family Brassicaceae; genus Arabidopsis; species Arabidopsis arenosa. Next base: position 15,089,605 of record LR999457.1, on the reverse strand, counting down.
ATATGTGCTTGAATGCTACTCTTTATAACAAAATTTAATGTTACCTTACTAATATACACTTATACAATTATACTTAATGTTTTGAATAATTTTAATAAATCTGAAGTAATATATGAAAACATATAAATATTAAAAATTAGAAAAATGTCGAAAAAAGCGCGAACTTTCAAATTTGGGACGAAAAAAACATGAACTTTTGAAATATCATTAAAATCATAAAGTCTAGTTTGACTTTTGTAAAAATTGTCAAGTTTCATTGACTTGGCCGTTTCGAGAATAACGTTAAGTTTCCGTTAATTAGACGATAACGGAGTTAACTTTCCTTTAGAAGTCTCTGTGAATCTAAACGACGTCGTTTAGAAAATTAGAAAATAAGATGAAAAACTGCGTATATGAGTATTCAAACAGCTGACCTATTGGACTTAAAAGGGGCTCTCAACCGTTACGCTACGATAACATATTGGTATTATACCAAACAAAGCATATATACTAACAAATAAAAATTAATTAAAAATATATTAGTTAATTAAAATAAACAAACCTAAAAAAAAATAACCAAAAATATAAAAATATTAAATATACTAACTATAAATTTCAAATATTTAATTTATATATAAAGACTTTTTCTATATTTGGAAACTTATTCTTTCTTAAATTATTAAAAAAAACGGAAACTTATGGAATATATAAAATTAAATATATGAGCTAAAATAATATATTTGAAATAATTTTAAAATAGTTTATGTAATATGCATGTCGATGAATGGTAAACTCCTTATATATTAATTGAGAAATACTCTTAAATCCTTATCTTTATGTGTAATTTACAAGAGTGTCATGCTAACAAATAGCGCCTAGAGAGATTTTTAGAAAATTTAATTAACTACCAAACATATACTAGATTAATTACAAATAGTGTCATTGGTGTTACTTAGACAGTTCTCTTCAATATTTAAGAGATTAATAATTAATTAACTAACAAGAGCATATATTTACGAAATAAGTGATAAATAAAATTTGATACATAGCATAAATCATGTTGAACATTAATATATAATAAGAATCTTTATTATATGTAGGCCTAGGTAAAAAAACTGGAACCGAGTACCCGAACCGGAACTAACTCTAAAAATTCGATCCGAACGCGAAAATACCCGAAGGTTTTATTCGAAAACCCAAAATTTACCCGAAACCTGAATTTTTACCCGAAAACCCGAGTATTTATCCAAAAACCCGGGTATTTACCTGAAAGCCTGAGAATTTACCTGGAAATTTACATAGCAGGTATTTAACGGTTCTGAAAATCTATACCGAACCCGAAAAGACTCGAACCGAAACCAAATCGAATTTTCTATATACCCTATTGGTCCTAACCTCTTCTATCCAAAGAACCCGTACCCGAATGGATTTTACCCAAACCTGACCCGCGTATCCGAATGGCCAACCCTAATTATATGTTTCATACCTATATTCCACATTGTTTATATAAAACATATCAAATTTGTACATATATGGTATTTTATTTTTTGTTATCTATCATAAATCATTGAAATATATATGAAATAGAATAAAATATTTATTACATGTTTCAAAATACACAAATAGATTTGGGATAACAATACAATAATTTTGTAAATAAACTACAATGCATTTACTAAATTACCTAGTTAGATTTACTTTTGAAACCTTGTTGCAATAAGAAATGGAATTTTTTTTTTCAAAAAGAGAAAATAAGAAATATAAACACTAGTTAATCTAATAATAATAACAATTTGAACAAATGCATTCTAGAGTCATTTCAACGGTTGCGACTTTTGATCATAACTCTTCAAAATATATTTTATTTAATTTTAAATTACTAAAATATTTAATAAAATTTTGAAACCCTTAGTTGAACCATTGCAACATTTGGTTTACTTACGGACCATTATATTATTTTTTTAATTTAATGAACCACTGTAACCCTTATTTTATTTGAAAAATCTTTACAGCATCTGATAAAAGGGAAATTGTTAATAATGCCACTTTTTTAATGCCACTTTTCAAAAATACCCCTTTTTTAAAACCTTATAAAAAATGCTCTTAAAAATATAAGATTTACCCAAATATGTATGTAATATTATTAAAAACATACACAAACTACATTTCTATGTATCTAAAATCTTATAAATACTTTATAAATACCTTATAAATGCATTTTAAATACCTTTAAAAACCTTTAAAATATCTTGTAAAACCTTTGAAAAACCTTAAAAATCCTTTAAAATAACTTGTAAAACCTTTAAAAACACCTTATAAAACCTTATAAATACTTGGATCGAGTCTTCAAGTAGTAGTTACAATCCATAAGTACCTTATAAACCTAATAAAACTTTATAAAAATTTCAGATTTAAAAAGGGGCATTTTTGAAAATGGACATCTAAAAGGGGCATTTTTGAAAAGGGGCATGAGAAAAGGGGTATTTTTGCTAATCCCCCATAAAATATCTACAATCGCGTCTCTCGGTATTACTTTTTATAAAAAAAAACAATTTTCAACTATTTAAATAAATTTTTGCAAATAGTTTAATTGAATAATTGCAACAATTAGTTTATTTGACTAATCATTGCAACTTTTGGTTCATTTTATGAACCATTGTAACCTTTAGTTTAATCGACAAACCTACAACCTTTGGCATATTTGAAATCCACGGTCGCGTCTCTCGATATAACTTTTCATAAAAAAAAAAATTTGAATTACGAAAATATATTTAAATAAATTTTTGCAACCATTTAGTTAAACCATTACCACATTCGATTTATTTGACAAATTAAACCATTGCAAATTTTGGTTTGTTTTGTGAACTATTGTATTATTTACTTTATTTGACGAACAGTTGCAACCATCGGTATATTTGATATTTATGGTCGCGTCTCTTAATTATAAATTATTCATCCATTTGCGTCTTTTCATCGTAACTTTTCGTAAACTATTTTAATTTTAATTTTTGTCTGAATAAATGCTTTATATGGTTACTTTTTTTCATCGTAACTCTTCGTTACAATAATAATAATCTAAATAAATATCTCATACGATTGCGTCTTTTCATCGTAATTGATCATAATATATTTTTATTTATTTCTGATCTGAATAAATGCCTTTTATGGTTGTATCTTTTCATCGCAACCCTTCATTAATATTTTATTTTAATTTTTAATAATTAGAAAATTATTTTGTACAATTGTGTATTTGTACAAGGTTGCATCTAGTAATTCAAATTTGTGTCTTTTCACCCATTTTTGCCTTTTCTTCGAAACCGTTCACCGTAACGCTTCGTTAAATAATTTTATTTAATTTGAATAACTGAAAAAGAAAAATATCTTCTACAGTTATGGTTTTTTTACAAAGTTACTTTTAGTCATTTAGAATTATGTATTTTCACCATATTTTATTTTTCTTTTTATCACAATTTTTTGTTCTAGAAGGTATATATTTTACATATCTTTGAACTTTATATATTTTGTCTATATTTCTCGGTACTTACCAAATATTCAATCCTCTAAACTAATTTTAAAACGACAACTTCTTTTTAAAGAGATGGCCCAAGATTGAAGGGTAATCCTCACAAATAGATTCTACCGTTGTGTCATTTGATCTTAACCCTTCGTAAAATATATATTTTAGAATAATTTAAAAACACAAAGGTTCAGTCCTCTCTAAGCTTACGTTTTACAGTTGTGTCTTTTTAGAAAATTAGATCCATTCTTTTAGATTTGTGTCTTTCTACCTATTCTTGTTTTTTATCACCACTTTTCGTTCTAATAGTTGTTTATTTTTTACAAACAGGTTTGCCTATGTAAATGTTTATATATTTTCTTAAATAACTACTTAAATTTTATAATATGCATCATTTTGAATTTGATTTGTTTTAAAACATATCTTAATTATATATAAAAATTTTGAATATCTTCCCCCGCGGTATCGCGGGGTCCGAGTCCTAGTAAAACTCAATAATAAGAAGAAAACAAAACAACTTAACCTTTAGTTTTTGGTTATGACGACTAGAAACGGACAACTTGTGTCCACTACCATGAACGCATTGTTCTCCAAATTCCGACCTTTCTTGTTCCCCGAGCCATTTGGAAAATTGACATTACTAGTTGAATTAATCTCTCGTGAAAAAAAAGGAAAAAAATGTAATGATTTAAAAATTAAAATGCATGTAAGTATAATAACTATGAATGTAGACTTTAATCATGCGAATTCCGTTCATTGGTCATTACATATTTAAATTTCAAATAAATTAAAAAAGAAAATCGAATTATGTTAACAAGATTTTCTTGGAAACTGTTGAAAATTTGACATCATTTACAAAGTTTGTTTGGACCTTTCGTCTTCGTCTTCCTTTTTAAGTAGACCAAACTGATCATAGTGAGAGTTCACTTCAGATTTCTCTTCTTCGTCTTTGTTGAATTCTCTATAAAGATTTACTTTCTCCTTGTCAATCTATTTTCGTGCCTTCTAAGCCAAGTTACGTATTTAGGTTATTTCCAACATAACTCAGGTTAGTTCTTGCTGTTGCTTCGATGAATAATCTTATAGAAAGACGAAGGGTCATGGACCAGAACGAGAAAACAAGTCTGGTCGATAGAGTATTTTCTTGGTCTATCAAAGATATTCTCAATAAAGATCTCTACAAGCAAAAGGTTTTGTTCTCTTTTAACTCTTTTCTTTAATATTCATCTTATAATTTTGTTATTTATAGATAAACGTTTATATATTTTGTAACAGTTAAAGACAGTACCAGACAAGTTTAGATCCGTTGATGAATATTATCAATGTTTTGTTCCTCATCTACTCGTGGAAGCACATACCGAGTTGTTCTCAAGCTTCAAATCTGTATCGAAATCTCCTGTTGTTCAAATACGTTCTATGGAGACAAAGATGAAGCAATCAAGTGGAAGCTCATCAAACAAGTTGGTCTATGATATAACCTTAAAGGCCGCAGAGGGTTTAAGTGCCAAGTACCAGCCAAAATGTGGAGATCTTATTGCTCTAACAACGGAAAAGCCAAGACGGATCGATGACTTGAACCCTTTACTTCTCGGTTATGTATTTTCTTCAGATGGTGATCTTAAAATCTCTGTTCATTTGTCTAGATCGATATCACTTGTTGAGAACTATCGCTTCGGTGTTTTCCTCATGACTTTAACGACAAACACTCGAATTTGGAATGCTTTGCACAACGAAGCTGACACATCGACTCTAATCAAGAGTGTGCTTCAGGCAAATACTTTGGTAAGTGTTTAGAAATAATCTTGTTTCGCTTTTTTTGTATATCTGCTGTTTTTTAAAATATCTTTGCATTTGATGGATACGTTGTTCTTGTCTCTCTAATGCATAATGATTAATTTATATTTTTTGTTACAATTGAGTAATTTTTTTTTTTGCTTGTGTTACAGGGTTTAGAACAATGTTTTTTTTGTTTTGGTAATGATTGAGTTATATTTTATGATACAATGAAGTAATTTTTGTTTTGCTTGTGTTCCAGGGTTTAGAACAATGTTTTTGTTCTGGTAATGATTTGATATTTTATGTTACAATTGAGGAAATTTTGTTTTGCTTGTGTTACAGGGTACAGAACAATGTTTTTGTTCTGGTAATGATTTTGAGAGATCTGACCTTGTTTTGGATATAATCCGTTCAACGAAATTGAACTCTTCCCAAGAGGCTGCAATCTTGGGGTGCCTTGAGACAAGAAACTGTAGTCATAAGAATAGTGTGAAATTGATTTGGGGACCTCCTGGAACAGGCAAAACAAAGACGGTCGCGACTCTTCTCTTGTCCCTTCTCAAACTAAGGTGTAAAACAGTTGTGTGTGCTCCTACAAACACAGCTATTGTACAAGTTGCATCAAGGCTCTTGTCTGTATTTAAGGAAAATTGTTCATCAGAGCATGCTACTTACAGGCTGGGGAATATTGTTCTATCTGGAAACCGGGACAGAATGGGGATTAACAAGAACGATCATGTTCTTCTTGATGTGTTTCTTGATGAGCGTATTGGTAAGCTTGGTAAACTATTTTCACCATTTTCTGGATGGATGCAGAGATTAGAGTCACTGATACAGTTTCTTGAAAACCCGGAGGGGAAGTATGAGAGACATGTCTACGAGCTAGTTAGAAGAAATTGAAAGAATGGAGGAAGAAGCTGAAAGGCAAGAAGTTGTTGTTAACATTCCTACGTTTGGAGAATTCGTAAAGAAGAATTTTAATAGCTTAAGTGAAGAAGTGGAGACAAGCATGGTTGATTTGTACACACATCTTCCCAAGTCTTACTCATCTCAAGATGTGAAGAAAATGATTGCTTCCCGTCAAGCTCTTCAACGTGTCAGATATTTCTTGCAGGAGAATTCTTCTAGAGTTGATTTCAAAGAAGGAAATTTCAAATTTGATTGCTTCAAAAGACTCATCAGTGTTGATTGCCTTGAGGCTCTACGTTTACTTCCAAAACGTTTTGAGATACCCGACATGTTGGAAAACGAAGATATTAGGAAATTTTGTCTACAAAACGCGCATATAATCCTCTGTACGGCTTCCGGTGCTGCTGAAATGAATCCGGAAAGGACAGGAAATATAGAACTTCTTGTGGTTGATGAGGCGGCTCAGCTTAAGGAATGTGAATCAGTTGCTGCATTGCAACTTCAGGGACTGCGTCACGCCATTTTGATAGGAGATGAGTTTCAATTACCCGCAATGGTTCATAATGAGGTACTTACTGACCTTAAATAAACTGTCTGCTTTTTCCAAAATCGTATATATTGAAATCTTGGAATAATGCGGCGCAGATGTGTGAAAAGGCGAAATTCGGAAGATCTTTGTTTGAAAGATTGGTTTTGCTTGGTCATAGCAAACATTTGCTTGATGTTCAATATCGAATGCATCCTTCGATTAGTCGTTTCCCTAATAAAGAGTTCTATGGTGGGAAAATCAAAGATGCTGCGAATGTTCAAGAAAGTATTTATCAAAAGAGGTTTCTTCAAGGAAACATGTTTGGTTCTTTTTCTTTTATCAATGTTGGACATGGAAAAGAAGAGTTTGGTGATGGATATAGTCCAAAAAACATGGTTGAGGTTGCTGTCATTTCGGAAATCATTTCCAATCTTTTCAAAGGTATTACTCCCTCCGTATTTTAATAATTGTCGTTTTAGAATTTTTATTTTTTTGAATTAGATGTCGTTTTCAAATTTTAATGCAAAATTTCTTACTTTTTAATGTTTTATGACATCATAAAACATTAAAAAGTAAGAAATTTTGCATTAAAATTTGAAAACGACATCTAATTCAAAAAAATAAAAATTCTAAAACGACAATTATTAAAATACGGAGGGAGTATTAATCTTTATTGATTTTTAAACTATTTTTTATAATTCTGTTTTACTAATTTGCATAATATTGAAACAGTTTCAAGTGAAAGAAGGATGAAGATGAGTGTTGGAGTGGTTTCACCTTATAAAGGACAAGTGAGAGCAATCCAAGACAGAATCGGAGATAAGTACAGTTCCTTATCTGGTCAACTTTTCACTTTGAATGTTCGGTCGGTAGATGGGTTTCAAGGTGGTGAAGAAGACATTATCATCATCTCTACCGTTAGAAGCAACGGTAATGGAAAAGTGGGATTTCTCAACAACCGTCAAAGAGCCAATGTGGCACTGACTCGAGCAAGGCATTGTTTATGGGTGATTGGTAATGAGACAACTTTGGCTCTAAGTGGTTCGATTTGGGCTAAACTGATAAGTGAGTCTAGGACACGTAGATGTTTTTACGATGCTGCAGATGAGAAGAATCTAAGAGATGCCATGAATGAAGCTTTGCTTGAGGATGTGTCTTCAAGTTTTGGATCTCTTTCTATCAGGAGTGGTTATGGGAGAAGAAATGCTTGGTAGATTTTTATATGAACTTGTTTTAAGTTTTATGTGTGTTTTCTTATCAAACTCTGTATGGTCTTTTTATGATGTTTTATGATATTTATGGTTTTCAATATATTTTTTTTTGTTAAAGTTTATGGTTTTTAGTTGTGAGAATCCATTCGCTTTTACCAAAAAAAAAAAAAAATTATTCAGGAGATTAGGGATTTTCTAAACTCTTGTTTGTTTTTTGCCCGATAAATTGTGAAAGATTTGATTTGAGTTTTGGCTTGTGTTGTTAACTCCTCAAAACGGGCTCGTTTTGAATTATTTGGACCGGTTCTTCCCTTATCAAAGGTCATTGATAAAAAAACATTTCCTCCGTTTTTTTTATAAGATGTTTTATATAAAAACACAAAGATTAAAAAACTACTATGATTTAATGCATAATAAAAACTAATTCAATCAATGAAAACAAATACTACAAAATTTGTATAGTCATAAACTATTAAATAAATTTAAATTTTGTCTAGAAAATTTTAAAAAATCAAATAATATGGAAATAAAAACTTCTAAAACATCTTATCAAACGAATGGGAGTGAATATATAACTACAGTATATGCTAAGTTGTTTATAAGACTAGGCAAAATATCCAGAATACCATTAGATTTGATTTAATAACAAGACAAAATATAAGACTAGGCAAAATATATAACTACAGTTGTATGCTAAGTTAACATTAGATTGATTTAATAACAAGACCAAATAATAGCGTATTGTTTTCTGATGGGTTTATCTCAAGCAGGGCCGGCTCTACCCATGTGCTGGGGGTGCTCATGCACAGGGTCCAAAATTTTTTTGTCTTTTTTATAACTAAATTTATTAAAATTAGGGTCCAAAATTTTCTTTTTATAAAAATACATAGGAAATTAGGGCCAATTATTCTTTTCACCTCAGGGTTCTTAATTTTTTTGAGCCGGCCCTGATCTCAAGCCAGAGTATAATTCACTTTAATATACAAGAGTACTACTAATAGCTACCACATGTCTTAACAACTTTATCATTCTAATTTCTAGAACTTTAATTGTGACACCTAAATTGTTTAATGTTAATACATCTTATATTCTTAACTAATTCAATTATACTTTTAGATATTATTACGACTAGAAGCGGGACCATGAATGCTATGTTCTTAAAATCCCGACCTTTCTTCTTCCCCATGTAATTTGGAAAATCAACATCAGAATTGAATTGATTTCTCGTAAACAAAAAAAAAAGTAATGATTTTAAATGCCTATTAACTAAGGATTTCTTCTTTACTCTGTAAACTTTACGCATGCAAAATCTCATATTCAAAATTTGAGGTCCACGCATGCATTAACAAGATTTTCTTGGAAAATGTTAAAAGTTTGAGAACATTTTCAAAGTGTCTTTGGACCTTTCACCTTATTCTTCCTTTCTTTTTTTTTTTTTTTTTTTTTTTTGAGCAACCACCTTATTCTTCCTTTCAAGTAGACCAAAACTGAGAGTGAGAGTTACACCAGATCTGTCTTTTTCGTCTCCAATCTCCATTGATTCTTCTGCACCAAACCTATAAAAGAGTTTCTTGCCTTGTAAGACAAGTAAGCTGTTTGGTAATTTCTACAGTTGCTTTGATGGACAGTAAAGAGATACGAAAGCTCTTGGAAAAAAACGAGCAGACAAGTCTATTCGCTAGACTATGTTCTTGGTCAATCAAAGATATCCTCAACGAAGATCTCTACAAGGAAAAGGTTTTTGATCTTTTTTTAACCTTTTCTTCAGTAGCTTTAACTTCATTCGGTGCTTACTTATTTTTGTATTTTTGTAACAGATAAAGACAATACCAGACAGATTTAGTTCCGTTGATGAATACGTTCAGTGTTTTGTTCCTCATTTACTCGAGGAAACACGAACCGAGTTGTTCTCGAGCTTCAAATCTTTATCGAAAGCTCCCGTCTGTCAAATACTTTCTATGGAGACAAAGATAAATGAATTTAGTGGAAGGTCATCGATCAAGTTGTTCCATGATATAAAACTAATGGATTATGCAGACGACAAAAGTGAAAAGTACGAGCCAAAGTGTGGAGATATTATTGCATTGAGTCCTCTGAGTTTGACAGAGGATAGGCCAAGAATCGATGACTTGAATCCTTTACTTCTAGGCTACGTTTTCTCTGTGTATGGTGATTATAAAGTCTCTGTTCACTTCTCTCAGAGTGAGAAACATTCATTTCGTTCAGGTATATTTCTCATGACTTTAACCACAAACACTCGAATTTGGAACGCTTTGCACAACGAAGTTGCCGATTCTACTCTAATCCAGAGTGTGCTTCAAGAAAATACTCTGGTACGTATTAAGAAATAACCTTCTTTATTTTATTTTATATATTTTATGCTACAATGAAGTGATTTGTGGGTTTACTTGTCTTGCAGGCTACAGAACAATGTTTTTCTTGTGGAAATGATGATGATGGTTCTGATTCTGACAGTGTTTTCGATATAATCCGTTCAGCAGAACTGAACTCTTCCCAAGAAGCTGCAATTTTGAGTTGCCTTAAGACAAGAAATTGTAATCACAAGAAGAGTGTGAAACTGATATGGGGACCTCCTGGTACTGGCAAAACAAAGACGGTCGCGACTCTTCTCTCTGCTCTTATCCAACTAAAGTGCAAAACAGTTGTGTGTGCTCCTACAAACACAGCTATTGTTGCGGTTGCATCAAGGTTATTGGCTTTATCTAAGGAAACAATTGTGTGTGCTCCTACAAACTCTGCTATTGCTGAAGTGGTATCGAGGTTCTCGTCCTTATTCTATGGAACTTCTACATTAGAACGTACCACGTATGGTATGGGGAATATAGTTCTATCTGGAAACCGCGAAAGAATGGGGATTAAGAACAATAAAGTTCTTCTCAATGTGTTTTTCAATGACCGCGTTAGTAAACTTGGTAGACTGTTTTTATCTACTTGTGGATGGAAGAAGAGGTTGGAGTCAATCATAGATTTTCTTGAGAACACAGAGGCTAAGTATGAGCAACATGTACATGAATTAGAAGAACTTCAAAGGATTTTGGAAGAGGAGAAGAAGAAGAAGAAAGAAGATGAAAAGAAGAAAGAAACCGAAAAGAAGAAGGAAGAAGCTGAAACTAAGAAGGAAGATGATGAGAGTGTGAAGGAAGAAGTTGTAAACTTTCCTACATTTGGAGATTTTGTGAAAAAGAAGTTATATGTCTTAAGTGAAGAATTGGGGAAAGATATGGTTGATTTGTGCACTCACCTGCCTAAGTCTTTCATTTCATCTAAAGATGTGAAGAATATGATAGCAGCCCGCCAAGCGCTTCACCGTGTTAGAGATTTCTTGCAGGAGAATTCATCTAGAGATGATTTCAAGAAAGGTGGTTTCAGATTCAATTGCTTTAACAAACTCATCAGTGTTGACGCTATTGAGGCTCTATGTCTACTTCCAAAATGTTTTGGGATTTTTGGCTTAGAAAATTATGAAGATATTAGGAAATTTTGTCTACAAAAAGCAGACATAGTATTCTGCACAGCCTCAAGTGTTGCCAATATGATTCCGGCAAGGATAGGCTCTGTTGATCTTCTTGTGGTTGATGAGGCAGCTCAGCTTAAAGAATGTGAATCAGTTGCTGCATTGCAACTTCCTGGACTTCGTCATGCGCTTCTAATAGGAGATGAGTATCAGTTACCTGCAATGGTTCATAACGAGGAATGCGAAAAGGCGAAGTTCGGAAGAAGCTTGTTTGAGAGATTGGTTTTGATTGGTCATAACAAACATTTGCTTAATGTTCAATATCGGATGCATCCCTCGATTAGTCGGTTCCCTAATAAGGAGTTTTATGATGGGAGAATCACTGATGCATCGATTGTTCAAGAACGCATTTACGAAAAGCGGTTTCTTCAAGGAAAAATGTTTGGTTCTTTCTCTTTTATCAATGTGGGACGTGGGAAAGAAGAGTTTTGTGATGGACATAGTCCTAAGAATATGGTTGAAGTTACTGTCATTTCCGAATCATATCCAATCTTTTCAAAGGTACATTAATCTTTATTGATTTGTATAATCTTTTTAGCAATATATTTGTTTGTTTATTTGTTTAATCTTGAAACAGTTTCAAGTCTAAGAAAGCAGAAGATGAGTGTTGGAGTTATTTCACCTTACAAGGGACAAGTAAAAGCAATCGAAGAGAGAGTTGGTGATAAGTACGGTTCCTTATCAAGTCAGCTTTTCACTTTGAATGTTCAATCGGTAGATGGGTTTCAAGGAGGAGAAGAAGACATTGTCATCATCTCTACCGTTAGAAGTAACGTTAATGGAAACGTGGGATTTCTAAGTAACCGTCAAAGAGCCAATGTGGCACTGACTCGTGCAAGACATTGTTTATGGGTGATTGGTCACGAGACCACTTTGGCTCTAAGTGGTTCGATTTGGGCAGAACTTATAAGTGAGTCGAGGACACGTGGATGTTTCTACGATGCGGTTGATGATAAGAATCTAAGAGATGCCATGAGTGATGCTTTGCTTGATAATGTGTCTTCGAGTTTTGGATTTTTTCGATTATGAATGGCTTATTAGAGTAGTAGATATATATGAAAATATTCCATATCTTCTTGTGTATATCTTTAGAGAATATCTTCTAGAATTCTCTAGAATCATCCTTGTAACCTATAAATATAGGATTCCTTATTCATGAATAATATACAACTTTACTAAACCTACATGGTATCAGAGCTATATATTATTCATGAATAAGGAGTCCTATATTTATAGGTTACAAGGATGATTCTAGAGAATTCTAGAAGATATTCTCTAAAGACATACACAAGAAGATATGGAATATTTTCATATATATCTACTACTCTAATATGCCCCCTCAAGATGGAGAACCACTGGTTACTCCAATCTTGAACCGAAGATCTTGAAATCGAGCCCGCGGAAGTGGTTTAGTGAGACCATCGGCTAGTTGATCAACGGAGTTAACATGAACGACTCGTATGACTCCAGCTTGAATGAGTTCTCGAACAAAATGATAATCCAATGCAAGATGTTTCATTCGAGAGTGAAACACGGGATTAGCGCACAAGTACGTAGCACCAATGTTGTCACAAAAAACTATTGGAGTAGTCGGGAGTCGAACTCGAAGTTCAGATAATAACGAGACAATCCACTTGACTTCAGAGGCAGCCTCCGTAACAGCCCTATACTCCGCTTCTGTGGATGATCGAGATACACCTTTTTGTTTCTTGGAAGACCAAGAAATGGGATGTGATCCTAGATAGACAACATATGCGCCCGTGGAAGAATACTTATCTTTATCACCTCCCCAATCTGCATCAGAATAAGCCTTAAGATCCAAGGAAGCACGAGAAGAAAACCATAGACCATGATCTACCGTTCCAGCGAGGTACCGCAACACACGTTTGACAGCGTCCCAATGAACCGTTGTAGGTTTATGCATAAATTGAGAGAGCCTATTAACCGCAAAACCAATGTCAAGTCTCGTGAGTGCAAGATATTGTAAGCTCCCAATTGCAGCACGATACTCGGTCGGATCAGATAAACTATTCCCATCAGAAACTGTGAGACTCGTCGCAGAGGTCATCGGAGTAGGCACTGGTTTAGCATAAAGCATGTTATACTTGGTGAGTATATCAGTCGTGTACTTCCGTTGATTCAATCGTATGCCGGCAGACGTGCGAGTGACTTCAAGACCGAGAAAGTATGAAAGCTCACCCATGTCTTTGAGCGAGAATCTATGAGAGAGAGCTTGTATAAAGCCATCAATTGCTTTAGCACTATTACCCGTAAGAACAATATCATCAACATAAACGAGCATGTATATGAGGACGTCTCCCTTGTGAAAAACAAACACCGACGCATCCGCCAAGGAATTAACAAAGCCATTGCTTAGAAGAAAATCTCTCAACGCATTATACCATGCTCTCGGAGCCTGCTTCAATCCATATATCGCTTTGTGTAAGCGACATACAATGTGTGGACGGTCTTTGTCAATAAAACCCGGTGGTTGACTCATATATACTTCTTCGTTAAGATTCCCTTGTAAGAATGCATTGTTCACGTCGAGTTGTCGTAAAACCCAATTTTTCCGAGCTGCCAGTCCAAGAACTACACGTATTGTCACATGTTTGATAACCGGACTGAATGTTTCCTGGAAGTCTATGCCTGGTCATTGATGAAAGCCTTTCGCAACAAGTCTCGCCTTGAATCTATCAACTGTTCCGTCTGGTTTCCGCTTGATAACAAAGATCCATCGATTTCCAACAACATTAGATGCATGACGTGGGTCTACGAGTGTGAACGTACCATTGCGAACAATAGAGTCAAATTCAGCTCCCATAGAATTTCTCCATCTTTCATCTTTCATGGCCTGAACATGAGAAGTCGGTTCTACCTCCGCAAGTGTGACATTATTCACATATTTTTGGTTTGGTTTCCTAATGTTGTTCTTGGCTCTTGTCACCATTGGATGAACATTGGCCGGGACAACTGGGATAGGCTCCGGTTCTGCAACAACATTGTTGTCTTCCACAACATGATCGTCTACTTTCTCGGTTTCTTGATCAGAAATAGGGTCCAGTAAGTTGGTGTCTTGTGTCGTCGCTGAAGTTGGTAACGTTGGTAACGTTGGTGAAGGATCCAAACTAGGGGCTGAGCTGGTGATGAGTGGCTCACGATAGACCCGAGCTGTAGACACAGGATGGGAAACAGAAGAAGAAGACTCATGGATAGTGTTAGATAAAGTGACGAATTTTGGAAAGGGAAATTCATCTTCAAAAAATTCAACATGTCGAGACACAAAAATTTTTGACGATGAAAGATCATAACAAATGTAAGCACTTTGTGTTAGGGAATATCCAAGAAAAATACATGGAACTGAACGAGGAGAAAGCTTGTGTTGTGAGTAGGGGCGAAGCCATGGATAACAAAGACAACCAAATACACGAAGGCGTGTGTAGTTTGGTTCGGAATGAAAGAGTGCTTCATATGGTGAGACATTGGAGAGAATCGGTGTAGGCATTCTGTTAATGAGAAATACCGCCGCAGCAAACGAATAGGACCAGTACTCAAGTGGTAATTTGGCGTGAGATAGCAACGATAAGCCCGTCTCCACAACATGTCTATGTTTTCTCTCCGCAATGCCATTGTGTTCCGGTGTATGTGGTGGTGACGTGAGATGAGAGATTTCATGACTGGCAAGGTAAGACCGCATGCCAATATATTCTCCACCATTATCCGAGTATAACGTGGTGATCTTTGTCTTGAACCGATTCTCAACCAATGCCCTGAAGACAGGAAAAATGGTAGCAACATGAGATTTTTGTTTGATCGGATAAAGCCATGTATATCTTGTATAGTGATCAACAAAGATAACATAATATTTATATCCATCAATCGAATGAACCGGTGAAGTCCATACATCAGAAAAAACAATATCAAGTGGAGAATGAGACTTGAGCGATGATTGAGAAAATGGTAGTTTATGACTCTTATTAATAGAACAAGCATTGCAAATTGTTTTGAAAGACATAGGAATCCGAGAACGAGTAGAAATCAACGGAATAATAGAATTTGCTGGATGTCCAAGACGGGCATGCCAAGCAGAATTAGACGTTTTTGAAATTGAAAAAGCTGAAGCAAAAGAAGATCTAGGAGAAATCGTTGGCCACTCATACAACCCTGCATTAGCTCTGCCTTTGATTATTGTTGCCCCCGTGTTGAGATCCTTCACCTGAAAATCATTAGGACACATTTGAACCATAACACCATTAGACCGACATAGCTTATTCACCGAAATAAGGTTTTTCTTCATATTTGGTACACAAAGAATATTATCAAGTAATAAATTCTTTGTAGTTGTAGGAAAAGTAGTAGAACCCGTATTGGTGATTGGTAAGCCTGCTCCATTACCAACAATGACTTCGTCACCTCCATTGTACGATCCCATGATGGACATATTGCTCATGTCGGTGGCAATGTGGTGTGTCGCTCCACTATCCAAAAGCCAGGGGGCTTGGGAGTAGTTCGTGGAAGCGGTATAGTGAGCTTGTGGTTGCCAATGTTGAGGTGGCATCAGTGGTGACGGAGTCCACGTGTTTTGTGATGGCGGAGACGGATAGTACGACGATGGTTGAGACCATTGTGGCGAGTTGAGTTGACGACAGGTGCGAGCACTGTGACCATGGATGCCACAAATTTGACACTTTCCTTGGTATCCCCGACCTTGTGAGCCACGTCCAGCACCTCTTCCTCTGCCATAGTTATTGTTGTTGTACTGGTTCTGTGGTGGCTTAGAGTAGTTGTTGTTGTGGTTGTTGAACTTTTGTTGTGCCACGTTTGCAGACGCCGGTGGTGTCGTTGTTGTTGTAGCTGCATAGAGAAGATTGTTTTCTCTGTTAAGAAGTTTCTCATGTAACTCCTCAATAGAAATTGGTGTGTCTCTGCCATTGACGAGTTCCACGACCGGGCGATAGTCTTCATCTAGACCTCTCGTGATGTGGTCTAGTAAGTCTTCATGTGGCAGTGGGGAACCAAGAAGCGCTAGCTGATAGGCTTTGGTGACAATACTCTTCATGTAGTCTTGTACGGACTGGTTTCCTTTAGAAACACCTTTGAGTTGTTGTCGAAGTTGGTTGATGTGTCCGCGAAATGGATTGCCAAAAGTCTTGGCTAGGGAAGCCCAGATCTCACGCGTGGTAGTAGTACGAGCCACCAACGGCTGTACTTGAAGAGAGAGTGTGCCGATGATAGCACTATAGAGAAGACGATCCTGCCTTGTCCAGCAAGTAAACTTGGGGTTCGCTATTGTGACAGTCCCTGTGGTGATGTGAGAGGGTGGAGTCTGATCGGTTTCACTGATGAAACCCTGCAGCTCATGACCATCTAAGAGGGCTTTGATTTGGAGACGCCATGTGAGATAGTTGATTGATGTCAACTTTGTGATGTTTGACATGTTGATGGAGATAAGAGTCGGGGATGTACTATCAATATCAAAGATAGGTACTCTATGAGACGTTGATGACGTAGAGGAGACTTCTTCACTCATGATGATCGGAGAAGAAGGACGGCCGGTATGAAGGAGACACTAGGTCTTTGGCGGCAGCGGCGTGAGGAAGAAGAAAAGAAAAAAAATTTAGGGTTTTTTTTTTTTTTTTTAGATCGATTGCTCTGATACCATGTAGGTTTAGTAAAGTTGTATATTATTCATGAATAAGGAGTCCTATATTTATAGGTTACAAGGATGATTCTAGAGAATTCTAGAATATATTCTCTAAAGATATACACAAGAAGATATGGAATATTTTCATATATATCTACTACTCTAATATGGCTATGGGAGAGGAAATGGTTGGTAGATTTTTATTTTGTCTTCGAGTTTTTGTTTTTCCTAAGAAAACTTTCTATGGGATTTATTTGTATCTTTTATTTTGCCTTAGGTCTTGCTAAATAACAACACTAGTCTACTTGGTCACACAACTAAAAAGGAAACTTAAGAAGCAAAACTTAAAGACCTGTTCAAGATTCTAAAGCTACAAACGATAATAGAAACGATCTGAAATCTCATTAATGCACAAAACCATGAGGAATAGACAGATTGCATTTGATACTACAACAAAAGGAATTAAGCCCATAAACAAGATAAGCACAAAATCAAACAAAAAGTGGGGTAGCTACATAGTGATGCCTAAACCCCTAACCACAATAATTTCCGAGAATCCAAACATATTTAAGGGGAAGGTAAGAAAGAGGCGTCTCCAGATATCTTTACACAAAAAAAGTGAGATAAGAGATGATTTTGATCTCTTGCTCTTTCCTCCAAAATGTGAAGCTCGAAGCTGGTAGTTCTATAGGCAGGGCACTAATTTAACCTTGCACTTACAAACAGGGCACACCGACTTGCCATTGTCTTCGGTTCTTATCTTTGCTCGATAAGAACTGAGAGATAAATTCCACAAATCATTTGATCCGCCAGATTGTGTTGTTGCCAAACTCGCTTTGCCAGCAACATTTCTGCATTTAACATTATTGCCTCGCTTCCTCTTGGTCGGAGTTGGAGAACCGCATGCGTCATGAACCCCGCTAGAGTCGCTTAAACTTCGACTAACTGACGCCTTTCTTTTCGTTTCTCTCTTCCGTTGAGGATTGCCGACTTTCATTCCCTTGGAAGGCCAATCAGTCGGCGTGAAGCGGTCGCCAAGACTCATAATTTTTTTAATCATGCAATGAACCAAAGGATCATGAGCTTCGTTTCGCCATTTAGGAAAGATCAAATCTCCCCCCGGATAATGCAAGTGTGTTACCCGAACCTAACAAATAAACATATATAATGTAAGCATTCAACTTGTAAATTTTGTTACTGCTACAATAATAAAAATAAAGAAACTTGATAACAAATTTTATACCTTCCCATATTCTCTCATATCGTCCAAGAGTAACTGGTCCAAGTCAAATGGCTTCCTACTACCTTTCCATCCTGTTAGTTCCACGCCCTCGCACTCTCTTTTACTTCCGACCGTCTCCCCTAGACGGTGGAACGCCCAGTATCCCCACACCTGTAACATTTGAACGAAACCGTCCATAACAAGGCTGTATTTATCGAAATCCGCGGATTTGATAGCGCGAATCAGATGCATAAACGCCAGTCTCCCCCAAGGATACATGTCAAATGTATCCCTCCTCAGCACCATCTTAGCAATTGAAACTGGAATCCTAACCCGCCGGTCCATTGCAAAAACACAAATTGACAACAAACACAACATCCCAAGATTAGTTCTGTCGCAAACAGACCAACCACTGCACTCATCCAACGACCTAGCCAAGCTTGCCCAACTTGGACCTTTGTTAGGCCGTAACTTGAGCATCGTCCAGAACTCGGTGTGGTGGTTTATTACAGCATCATCATCCCGTGGGAGTTCCCCACAGTTTAGTCCAGTGAGATGTTGGAATTCATTAAGTGAAAACCTCACTGGTTGGTCTCCCAACAAACACCAGATTTCATGCGGCTGCTCGACAACAA
Organism: Arabidopsis arenosa; assembly: GCA_905216605.1. Classification (NCBI taxonomy): domain Eukaryota; kingdom Viridiplantae; phylum Streptophyta; class Magnoliopsida; order Brassicales; family Brassicaceae; genus Arabidopsis; species Arabidopsis arenosa. The sequence continues at coordinate 15,070,648 of LR999457.1, read as the reverse complement.
GCTGACGAAGAAGCAAATGCTGCACGATCCTACCCGCAAAGACGAATTCTTTCTCGTAAAACGTTACGAAAACACCAAGACAAGAATTCCTCAAGTTCAGCCACGCATCCATTCCAAGTTTGCTGAAAACCTTATCCATTTTTTCCATATGAGAGTGGTAATTCATACTCTTCCTAGGCATCGGCTCTGTCCCACGAGTAAATAGCCGAATTGGGAGCTGTCTCTTCTCTGCCACCATTGAATCTCTTTGCAACTGCAACCAACTGCAACGTTTATAATTTATAATGGTTATCCACCTATAAATTATTTACCAAAATATGTAATAAGATTCACATTTTCACTTACAATAGTAACGTTAGTCACAGAATAAACTGCAACCACCACGGGAAGAAGAAACAAGACATATCAACTTTATAATTTCTCCACTTTAAGATTATTAGCCAAATAATGTAATATAGTAACACCATAGTCACAGAATAAACACAGTAACAATTTTGGTCGATAGAAGAAGCTATAACCACCACAGGAAGAAGAAACAATATAGATAAACTTTATAATTTTGTCCACTTAAAATTTTTTTTTTGCCAAATAATGTGATAAAATTCACATTTTTACTGAACTATTAAAACAGTGACATAGTCACACTGTCAATTGTCATAGTCTCACAGAATAAACAGAGTTACACATTAAGAGCAAACATCCAAAAGAAGAATCTCCTTGAAGAAGCAAACAAACCTGACGATAATGAAATCTGAATCAAACTTCTCTCGTTCTTTCAAGTGAAGGGTCTTAAGCATCTACAAGAACAGCTTCTACATGATCAGAACCAAAGATTCACAAAACCTAGATAATCAAGAATCGATTCCAATTTCCAAGCATAGATTTTGAAGTGAAACCGACACAACTATCAAGAACAAGAAGAGAGAAAGTTTTTTTTTACCCAATTGAGATAATTTTGAGATTTTTTTTTCTTACACAATTGAGATAATAAACCGACGGTAGATATTGTTTACCCTAAACACTTTGTGGTTTTAAAAAGATACTTGTGAACATAACGGCAGGTACTGTAAATTTATAACACTAAAACGGCAGGGTGTTAGTTTCAATCAAACCGAATATACCAAATCAACAAACCAAACGAAATTCGAACCGGATTTATTAAACCGAAATCAAATCGGATTGAAACATTGACTAGCCAAAACGATACCGTTTTGCACCCTCAAATACAAACAGAGAAGTAAACATTTTAGGAGAAGATTTTCTTCATCAGAGGATTTTAAAATTGCTTATCCAAAATTATATGCTATAGAATAAGAAAACAAAGATGCTAAGCTTTTCAATTGTGTTCAGGTTTGTGAATTTTTGTAATCATTTTTTTTTACTTCTTGTTGTTTTTAAATGTGAGTTCTTTATTTGGAAACCAAATTTGGGGCTATTGCGGAGAGGTCATCAGAATTCTTTAGAGATGATGCCAATGTACTTCATGCTTATGATCCTTGGTGGTATGAAGCATCCTTGTGTATGTGCAGGTCTTGGTTTGGTTTATAATGTTAGCAGATTCTTTTACTTTAAAGGCTATTCTACTGGTGATCCTATCAAGCGTCTCACTATCGGGTTTGATCTTCGTCTTTCTTTTACTTTTTAACAAGTTATTGGAGTTACAGTATATGCTATAGAGTCTAGTAGAGTAGAAACATAACTAAGGTAACAAAACTGCAAAATCTGGCATGTATAGATGTGGGAATCTTAAGCCTGTGTTTCTATCTTATGTGTCTCCAATAATATTTTCAAGAATTTTTTAAAAAGATGGATCAGAAAAAAGGCTTGGATGTTCTCTAAAAAGAGAAATCAAATGTAATGGGCTAGATGGGCTTAGCCCTTAAACGTGTATTGTCGGTTTAACAAAGAACTAGGTCGAACAGAGCTCATGACCTATATATAAGGCATGAGAGTTGTAACTTGAAGGCTAAGAAATAAAAAATACACTACTGAAAGTTATTTGACATGGTATCAGAGCATTAACCTAACTACAAAAAGGTTGTTGCTCGATCTTGTGATCTAATTCCGCAAAAGATTACTCTGTTTTATCTTCTTAAAAATCTCTATTCATTGACCTAATTTTCAGCGATTCTATTTGTGTTGGAAATCTTCTAAAACGATGGCAACTGCATCATCTTCTTCGTCATCTACCTCATCAGCCTTGACAGAAGTTGTGGCACAGCCTCGTATCAAAACACGACGAACGATATCGCCGTATGATCTGACTTCCAGTGACAATCCGGGTACTTTGATTTCAAAACCTTTGTTGCGCGGCCCTAATTATGATGAATGGGCAAACAATCTTCGACTTGCTCTCAAGGCACGGAAGAAATTTGGATTTGTAGATGGCACCATACCACAGCCGATGGAGGACGATGCAGACTATGAGGATTGGACTGCCAATAATGCTCTTGTGATCTCTTGGATTCGACTCACCATTGACGAAGGTCTCTCCTCATCGCTGTCTCATATCAACAACTCCAACGAGTTGTGGATCCATATTCAGAAGCGTTTTGGTGTGAAAAATGGACAACGCGTTCAACGTCTCAAGATGGAACTCGCAAATTGTCGACAGAAAGGCTTAGCTATTGAAGCTTATTATGGAAAATTAACGCAGCTCTGGGGAAGCTTGGCCGACTACCAAAGGGCCAAGACCATGGAAGAAGTGAGAAAGGAACGTGAGGAAGACAAACTGCATCAGTTCCTCATGGGCCTTGACGATACATTATACGGAGCTGTTAAATCAAACTTGCTTTCTCGAGTTCCTCTACCAAGTCTCGAAGAAGCATACAATGCTTTAACTCTAGATGAAGAAGCTAAACACCTCAGCCGTGACAATGATGTGAGGGTTGATGGAGTCAGTTTCGTGATTCAAGCAAATCCTTCTCGGAAGCCGTTTGACAACAAAGCAGCATATGGCGTGTGCACTATATGTGGCCGTACGGGTCATATCGCCGAAAATTGTTTTCGGAAAATTGGGTATCCTGAATGGTGGGGAGAGAATTCAAAATCTAACTCCAATTCTAGAAGCAAACAAGGGAGCAACTCGAGCAAAAGTAACTCTAACTATGGTGGAGCCGGACGTGGCACTACAACAACGTCTGCGGGTTCCATGATGGGAAAGAGTCCACATTCTGCTCAGCTGAACAATGTCTTCACAAATTCAGCTCAAGTGAACACGGTTGCTTCAAATAGCTCTCCTTTGACGTCCAGTGATCGAGTTGGTATAAGCGGACTGAACAATGACCAATGGAACATGTTAGTCAAAATACTTGAAGAGAGAAAATCGACCACAGCTGATCATCAATCTGGTATGTATTTCATCGAATCTTGGATTATTGATACAGGTGCATCTAATCACATGACGGGAACTCTTGATTTTTTAATGGATATACGGGATATGGCACCTGTTCTTATAAAACTGCCCGATGGTCGCTTCACTACGGCTACCAAACAGGGTCGTGTATCACTTGGTTCTTCTTTGTGTCTTCAAGACGTATTTTTTGTGGATGGATTGAAGTGTCATCTTATATCAGTTTCGCAGTTGACTAGACAGCGGGGTTGTGTGTTTCAGATTACTGATAGGCTTTGTATTGTTCAGGATCGCATCACACGCATCCTGATTGGCGCGGGTGAGCAACAAAATGGACTTTATTTCTTTAGAGGAGTGGAGGTAACAGCAGCTGCAAATCTTGTGGATTCATCATCTATGGAAATTTGGCATTCTCGCTTGGGACATCCTTCTTCTAAAGCTCTAGAAATGTTGCAGTTTTTGGATTCTAGTACTAAATTTGATTCTAAGGCGTGTGACGTTTGTATTCGTGCAAAACAAACACGAGAAACTTTTCCTTTAAGCTATAATAAGACGAGTGTTGCTTTTGAATTGATTCATTGTGATCTTTGGGGTCCATACCGAGTTTCTTCTATTTGTGGTTCACGATATTTTCTTACAATACTTGATGACTACTCGCGAGCGGTCTGGATTTATTTGCTACCTTCGAAACAAGAGGCTCCAACACATCTTAAAAATTTTTTGGCTCTTGTTGCACGCCAATTTTCAGCTCAAGTAAAGACTATACGCAGTGACAATGGATCCGAATTCATTTGCTTAAGAGACTTCTTCGCTCAACAAGGTATAATACATGAAACATCTTGTGTTGGAACTCCGCAGCAAAATGGTCGGGTAGAACGAAAGCATCGCCACATCTTGAATGTCGCTAGAGCTCTTCGATTCCACGCTAATCTACCTATTGAGTTTTGGGGATATTGTGCGTTAACAGCCGGATATCTTATTAACCGCACTCCCACACAAATCCTCGACGGCAAAACTCCATTTGAACTCATCTACAATCGACCACCGCCAATGAATCATCTCCGCGTATTTGGTTCATTATGTTATGTTCATAATCAAAAACACGGAGGTGATAAATTCGCCACAAGAAGTATCAAGTCAGTTTTCATTGGCTATCCTTTTGGAAAAAAGGGCTGGCGGGTTTTTAACCTTGAAACTGGCACTGTCTCGGTCTCTCGCGACGTGATTTTTCAAGAATCATCTTTTCCATTCGCAACAGTTCAGTCTAGCTCCTCTCCGTCTACTCTGGTCGATAATGAGCTGCTCCAAATTTACGACCAGTTCAATGACTCTAGTCATGAATTCTCCGAAGAAACTCACGTCATACCAAACACGTGTGTCTCTCCATTATTAAATTCAACTAAAATGGCAGTGACTCCAACTTACACTTCCGAAATTGCAGTCACTCCAAACCAAACAGAGCATGTCTCAGAAAATTCAAAAACTCAAGAAAGAGAAATAGAACCAGAACGTGATTCTTCCTCCGTCACTACCAAAAACGGGAATGAATTACATGAGCAGTCCACAAATGTTGATCAAGCTGAGTTATCTACATCGAATGGTGAAACAGAACCCGAACCAGAGAAACTGGGTTTTGGCTATCGAAAGAAAACTCCACCGGTACGACTTGCTGACTACGTCACCTCGCTACTTTACACGCCTTCACCTTCGGTAACGCCATACCCGATTGATAACTTCATCTCTAGTTCCCAATTTTCTGACAAATATCAAGCCTATTTGTTTGCTATTACTTCTGGAGTTGAGCCTCAACACTACAAAGAGGCCATACTTGATGAAAACTGGAGGTTTGCGGTTAAAAATGAAATTGAAGCTTTAGAAGAAAATGGAACGTGGACAGTAGAAGATCTTCCATCAGGGAAGAAGGCCATTGGATGTAAGTGGGTTTTTCGTCTAAAATTCAATGCCGATGGATCTCTTGAGAGACATAAAGCTCGTCTTGTTGTTCTTGGAAATAATCAACAAGAAGGCATTGATTACTCCGAGACTTTTGCTCCTGTCGCAAAAATGATCACTGTCAGAACGTTTCTTCAGCAAGCTGCTTCATTGGATTGGGAAGTCCACCAGATGGACGTTTACAACGCTTTCCTTCATGGTGATCTCGATGAGGAAGTTTACATGAAATTCCCGCCTGGATTTCGTACAGATGATAATACCAAAGTCTGTCGTCTTCGTAAATCGCTTTATGGACTTAAACAGGCACCTCGTTGTTGGTTTGCAAAGCTCGGGTCAGCTATGAAAAATTATGGGTTTGCGCAAGACACTTCTGATTACTCTTTGTTTACATTGGCAAGGGGTGAAACTCGGCTTCACGTTTTAGTTTATGTGGATGATTTGATAATCACGGGAAGCTCTATTCATATTGTCAATGAATTTAAACACTACTTGAGCTCCTGCTTTCACATGAAAAATCTAGGGATCTTGCGTTACTTCTTAGGTATCGAAGTGGCTCGGAGTCCATCCGGGATCTATCTATGCCAACGAAAATATGCTCTTGACATTATCATGGAAACCGGCCTAATGGGAGTCAAACCCGTTTCATTTCCTTTAGAACAGAACCACAAGCTTGCACTTGCTAAAGATGGTGATTTTCCGGATCCAACACGCTATCGCCGACTTGTGGGCCGCCTAATCTACTTGGGTAATACACGACCAGAACTCTCCTATGCTATTCATATTTTATCGCAGTTCATGAACACTCCACAACATGCTCATTGGAATGCTGCGCTTCGCGTTGTACGTTACTTAAAGAATAGTCCTGGTCAAGGTATTCTTCTTCGCGCCAATACACCTTTAACACTAACGGCTTGGTGCGATTCAGATCATAGTGGCTGTCCTTTGACTCTACGGTCTCTTACTGGTTGGTTCATTCAACTCGGTGGTTCTCCTTTGTCTTGGAAGACAAAGAAACATGACGTTGTATCTCGTTCTTCCGCCGAAGCTGAATACCGTGCAATGGCAGACACCGTTAGTGAGCTACTTTGGCTATGTCAGTTGTTACCAACGCTTGGTATTGAGGTTACGACCCCTATCACACTTCATTCTGATAGTCTATCCGCCATTATGTTAGCTGCAAATCCAGTGTTTCACGCTAGAACAAAACACGTTGGTCGCGATGTTCACTTCGTTCGCGACGAGATCATTCGTGGAGTCATAGCAACAAAGCATGTTTCTACTACGAGTCAACTTGCGGATATTATGACTAAAGCTTTGGGCCGTCAACAATTTGAAGAATTCTTGGTCAAGTTGGGTGTTTGTAACCTCCACACTCCACCTTGAGGAGGGGTAATGGGCTAGATGGGCTTAGCCCTTAAACGTGTATTGTCGGTTTAACAAAGAACTAGGTCGAACAGAGCTCATGACCTATATATAAGGCATGAGAGTTGTAACTTGAAGGCTAAGAAATAACAAATACACTACTGAAAGTTATTTGACAAAATGCTCAGTTGTTCAACGTCGATCATTTGGGGAAACAATCCTCTCTTCCATCTAATTACGTGAGAAAATTAGTCAACTCTCTTCATCTTTTTCACGTTAGCATACAAGAGAATGCTACATGTCCATGAGTGGATCACCAAAAAAAATCATTTGCTTCCCTATACGTTTTTGTCGGTTTATAAAAACTAAAACAATATATAGAAACCATATATATTTTGGATTAGTTACGATTTGGCAGTTTTACGGTTTATCGATTTTATAAAATATAAAACCACATTAAAACCATATGCAATTCTGCCTGGTTCGATTTCGGTTATTTTTGGTTCATTCCATGATTTTTTCAATAACAAGTAACATTAGATTCTTTATCTTAAACTGTATCATCTTTGATTTAGATTCAATAGAATCATTATTACATTCCAACATACGTTACCAATTAAATGTTAAACATATATTATTATGAAATATATCATCCATAATGAGTTTTATTTCCTCTTCTCTAACATGTATTGATATGTGGTTGACAAAAAAAAAAAAAACATGTATTGATATAAACTTTCTTAAAAAAATATCATTAGATTGAGAAAATTTATCCATGGAACTTATATTACCAAGAAGAGGGAAAACTTACTGCAAAAATAATTAAATGCTAACCAAGCAAATGGTATTATAATAATAAACGTTTATAAACAAAAAACCAATGGTTTTACGGTTTTAAACCAAACCGAACCAAAACCAAAATCTATATATATAATGGGAGAGTCTTCTCTCCATCTAGCCTATCCACCTAAGCATCCACCTAAGCAACAATATTTATTTTACATTTAAATATATTTAAACATTTATTTAGTGCATATATATGTTACTTAGAATTAATAGAAATTTTACATAACTAAAAAATGAATTATGTAAAATAAAAGAGATGTTAAAATAATAAGAAAACTATAAAAAGTATTATTAATAGTAATAATATAATCCCACTTTTAATTGATAAAAATTTAAAATGATTATACTTCAAATCTTTAAATGTGTTAATGAGTTTTAACATGGAAGTAAATTTTAAATACATGGTAAAACAAAAATAATTTTTTGTAATTCTATATGTAAATTTTAAACAAAAAAATAAAATTTAAAGTGAAACATTAGTTTCTAAGAATAATATACTACATATTTTTATTTATTATTAAATTTTTACTTAAAGCAAAATAAAATATTACTAAACTCAACTTAAATTTGTAATTTAAGACGAAGATATTGTAAGAGTCACACTTTTTTCTTGTAAAATTATAAAAAAATCTTGAAAATTTTAAAACATTATCATCCATCTTTTAAAAAATAAATAATCAATGATCATATTATTCATGAGTTCTACACAAAATATACAGAAAATGAAATGTAAGTCGTTAAAAAAGTGATATGTAATTTGTATAGCATATTCTTAAGTGGAACTACAACTTTATAACATGATCAAATCCTTTTAACACAAAATTTGAGTATTGAAAGATAGTAATTAAGAAGAAAATAGTTAATGATATCTCTTGAAAATCAATTCACACTCTAATATATATTATATATTGAGTCAATAGAAGGTGAAAAGAAAGTAGATGTCGAGAGTCAACGAGTGTATCATAGAAGATGACGAAAGAATTGGTAGTTAAAAGTGTTTGAAAATAAATTTCTAAAACTTAGAAATATAATGCACATGACTAAGGTAAAAAATTTTGAGATCTCATTCATTGTGTGAAAATAATGAGTTTTTAGAAAATATATGACATACATTAAACAAATTATTAGATTCAAAGTTGAGATTAACCGTTTGGTCGTGTAATCATGAAAAGTTAGATAAGATAGACACATTAATGACTTAATCGAGAATTCTCTTATAGCGCGATGTACTTGCTTCAACGGGTAAAACAAGCTCGATAAAACTGTTATAGCAACATGATATTATAGATGTACCTTTACACTAAATAATGTTTATGAAATTCGGTATATTCACATTTTATATAGAATAATGTTAAAATTTGAATGATTATAATTTATGCTCAAAAAAATTATTAATAAAATAGATTTTAAATTAAAATCCCGCGCAACGCGCATGTACAAAATCTAGTATTTAAAATAAATGAAGCCAGGCGGATTTTTAGAAGAAACTGAAACAAAAACAAATCACTTAATTATGGTTCGCTTTGATTTTTCGGATAAAGTTTTTTTACCCACTTCTAATGTAACACTGCAGACATAGGTTTATAATTTACTTTTATCGATGAAATAAATTATAAAAAAATAATACAAAGTAGAAAAAGTGAATATTTATAATACTAATAAACACAAGATTGATCAATAAAAATATTCAATATTAATATTAAAAATAAAGCGAAAACCCGCTCGTAGAGCGGATACTCATTTAGTAAGTAGAAAATTGATTGTATAGAAAACGAGGAAGAAAATGGGATCAGAATATTGGTTTTAAATATATATATATATATATATATATATATATATATATATATATATATATATTGGTTTAGAATTTTCACTAAATGACATGATGACTACTTAATATAACTTCAAAAAATGAAAAAATTTACTCCCGAATAAATGATGTTTTTAAGAAAAAATATATCTTTTTTTGTTTCAAAATAAGAGATGTTATTAAAATTTTCTTATGTTTTTTTACTTTTTACATTTGTTTTCTGAAATTTTCTTATGGTTGGTTGGATTTTGTTTATATCTGTTTTTATTTAGAATTAAATGGTTTCCTAATCTATCTGCAAAACCTAAAACATCAATTATTTTAAACTATGGAGAAATTACATGATTGTTGATATTTTCAAAAACATTTCTCTCATGACTTCTTCTTCTTTAGTATTAGTGACTAATATGATAGGGACCCTGATTTTGTAGTTAGCAGAATTTTCCATGAAGTATCATTATATATTTTGGTGATGAGAAACATCCATGAAGCTTCTCTCTGATAACATAGTCAACGTTCTGTAACCAATATATACAAAGCTTGTTGATTCTTCCTTCCTTCTTCTCAAAACTACACAAAACTGGTTGCATCATTTCAATAAACAAACAAGCCCCTTTCGATTTCTTTCTGCAGATTGCTTCCTGGAAAGCTCTGAGATATTATTGGTCTTCTCTCCATCATATTCTAATGGATTCTTCTTTTTCCTTTCGCTTTTGTGCTACTGCAATAACCTTCTTCACTTTTTCGGGTACAATATATTTCATGTTTTATAGAAAATTCAGATTCCATCATGAAAACAAAGCAGAAGCATCTACTACTGCTACTTCTTCTTCTTCTTTATCTATTCCATCTTCTTTGTCTCGAAATTGGAAACACCATGTCTTCCCGAACTTCCATGGGCCAGATGTTCGAAAAACTTTTCTTGCTCACATGCTAAAAGAGTTCAAAGGAAAGGGAATCGACTCATTTATTGATAATGATATCGAGAGGACCAAGTCAATCGGTCCTGAACTCATAGAAGCTATCAGAGGATCGAAGATCGCGATCGTCTTGCTTTCGAAGAACTATGCTTCTTCATCATGGTGCTTAAACGAGTTGGTGGAGATCATGAATTGCAGGGAGGATTTGGGTCAAATAGTAATGACCATTTTCTATGAAGTAGATCCAACAGATGTAAAGAAACAAACCGGAGATTTTGGGAAGGCCTTCAAAAAAACTTGTAAAGGTAAGACAAAGGAGGAGATTAAGGGATGGAAAAAAGCCTTGGATGGTGTGGCCACAATAGCCGGAGAGCATTCTCGCAATTGGTATATGCCCACTTATTTTATGTACTTGCCCTATTTATATTTTACTGACTCATCAAACTGCGTTTATTTGTAGCCATTAAAGAATAGCAAGAAAACCAATTACAGTAAAACTTCTATAAATTAATACTCTATAAATTATTAACCTCTCTAAATTAATAAATTCTTTTGGTCCCGAGTTGGGACCAGTGTAAAATATGACATAACTCGATGAATTAATAAGATAATAATTTTTTTTGAAAATCTCATATAAACATATGGTCTCATCGATATCATAAATTAATAATTGTATAAACTTATCAATATATATATATATATATATGATATAATTTATATATGTCATATTTGAATTACTATGATGTATATTTAAAATATTCTATGTAAAAAATTTAATAAAATATGACTCTATTATTCGAAAAAAGTTTGTGTTGTTTTTTTAAACTTAATAATTGCTTCTCTACTTGTAATTAGTTTTTAAAAGATATTACTTATAAAGAAAAAATTATTTTTAGATAGAAATGTTTTTAAGAAATTACAAAATTAGTAAAATCTCTCTATAAATTAATAATTATTAATTTATCGATAAATTAATACCTCTCTAAATTAATAAAATTTGCTAGTCTCAACATTATTAATTTATAGAGGTTTTACTGTACATATGTTTTGGATGTGTATGAGAATGTTAAACTAATTAATGGATGTATCTTGATGTCCCCAATGTTAGGGATAATGAAGGTGCCATGATTGAAAAAATTGCCACAGATGTTTCGAACGTGTTGAATAATGCTACACCATCCAGGGATTTCGACGCCTTCATCGGAATGGGAGTTCATATAGCAAATTTGGGATTATTACTACGCCTAGATTTGGATGAAGTGAGCATGATTGGGATTTGGGGTCCATCTGGGATCGGTAAGACCAGCATCGCCAGATCCATGTTTAATCTAATCTCCAGCAGCTTTCAACTGAGCACAATCATGGTGAATATCAAAGGATGTTATCCAAATCCTTGTCTCGATGAGTATAGTGCACAATTGCAACTTCATAACCAAATGTTGTCTCAGATTATCAACCAGAAAGATATCAAAATTTCTCATCTAGGAGTCGCTCAAGAAAGGTTGAAAGACAAGAAAGTTTTTCTTGTTCTCGATGATGTGGATCGTTTAGGACAATTAGTTGCATTGGCGAATATTGAGTGGTTTGGTCGTGGAAGTCGGATTATCATCATAACAGAAGATCTCAGAGTTTTGAACGCTTATGGAATCAACCATATTTACAAAGTGGATTTTCCATCCATTGATGAGGCTATTGAAATCTTTTGCATGTATGCATTTGGTCAAAAACAGCCATATAATGGTTTCTTTGAGCTTGCTGGAGAAGTAATACAACTTGCCGGTAGACTCCCTTTGGGATTGAGGGTATTAGGCTTCGCTTTGCGGGGAATGTCCAAACATGAGTGGAAGATGACCCTACCAAGATTAAAAACTTGCCTTGACGGAGAAATTGAGAGCATTTTAAAGTTTGGTTACTATGTCTTATGTGATGAAGATAAAGAATTGTTTCTTTATATAGCCTGCTTTTTCAACTTTGGGCCAATTTACAGATTGGAAGAGCTTCTAAAAAACTACTTGGATGTTGGGAAAGGGTTGCGCATATTAGCTGAAAAATCTCTCATATATACACTTGTGGGAGCAGGATTCGTAAAGATGCATGATCTGCTAGTACAATTTGGAAAGGAAATTTCACGTAAGCAATTCAATGATGGCTTTGGAAAATGTCAGATTTTAGTCGATGCTAGAGATATATGTAAAGTACTCAGCGATGATACAACAGTAAGTGTTAAGATTATTTTCTCATTCCATTGCTTCCTATTGAGATTATTTGATAAACTATCATTCTCTACTTATGTTTCTTTTGGTCCTTTTTCAGGATGGTAGACGTATTATAGGGATAAATTTGGACTTATCTCAAGTTGAAGAAAATTTCAATATAAGTAAAAAAGCAGTTAAAAAATTGTCTAACCTCAGATTCTTGAACATCTATAGTAGCGATCTTCCTCATCCGGACAGACTGCACAAAATGCAAGGTTTGAATTGTCAATATTTTCGAAAACTTATATCACTCCGTTGGATGCATTTTCAAGAGACAAGTTTGCCTTCTACCTTTAATTCGGAGTTTCTCGTCGAGATAACCATGCATGACAGCAAGCTTCAGAAACTATGGGAAGGAACTAAAGTAAGTGATTTTGGCATTTTAAATTTATATATATTTTCATTAAAAAAAAAATTATTGAATCTTACCGCACTGATATTTTTAGTATGATTATTTATAGGAAAATTCTCATAAATAAAACACTAAAGTTTTAGTTTTCCAAAAATACCACTATTAGTTTAATGTTCCAAAAATGCCACTAAAACCTTAAACCTTAAAATGCCACAACAAAAATTAAACTTTCAACCTTTAAAACTAAACCCTAAACATTAAAACCTACCCCCTAAAAAGTAAAAACTATAACCTAAATCTAAATTAAATAATTAATCAAAATCTAAAAATTCAAATTTTGAATCCTTTTAAATCAATTTTTGTGTTTGTGGTATTTTTGGAAAACAAAAAATTGTGGTGATATTTTGGAACATTAAACTAATAGTGGTATTTTTTGCTACAAAACTGGAAGGTGTGGTATTTTGTTTTTGGTGTTCCAGAACTAACTTAATCAACATATTCTTATTTGTCCCTGTAGCCACTTAGAAATATCAAGTGGATGGTGTTGAGTAATTCTAAAAATTTGAAGAAGCTTCCTGATCTTTCAACTGCCACCAATCTTGAAACCTTGATTCTAGAAAACTGCTCAAGTTTAATGGAACTTCCATCCTCTATTGGAAAACTCTCAAATCTCGATTATTTGTGTCTCGGTGGTTGCTCAAGCCTGTTGGAGCTCCCTTCTTTTACTGAAAATGCCACCGGTCTCGTGGATTTAGACCTGAGAGGGTGCTCAAGTCTAGTAGAGATCCCCTCCTCTATTGGTCATGCCATAAATCTCCGAATATTGGATCTTTCTAAATGCTCAAGTTTGGTGGGGCTCCCGTCCTCTATTGGGAATGCCATTAATCTTCGAAATGTGTATCTCAAAGGGTGTTCAAATCTAGTTGAGCTTCCTTCATCTATTGTGGATCTTGTTAATCTTGAGAAATTAGATCTTAGTGGTGCCTCAAGTCTGGTGGAGCTCCCGTGTATCAGAAATGCTGTTAATCTCCAGATGTTGGATCTTAGTGATTGTTCAAGTCTGGCGAAGCTCCCTTCTTTTGTAGGAAATGCAACCAAACTCGAGAAATTGAACCTCTCTAATTGCTCAAATCTTGTGGAGCTTCCGTCTATTGAGAATGCAACTAATCTTCGGGAATTGTTACTCGAAAATTGCTCAAGGCTTATGAAGCTTCCTTCCACTCTCAGAAATGCCATCAACCTCCAGTTAATTAATCTCAAAAATTGTTCAAATGTTGTGAAGATTCCCGCTATCGAGAATGTCACTAATCTCAACTTGTTAGACCTTAGCGGATGTTCAAGTCTTCTAGAGATCCCTCCCTCACTTGGAACTGTCACTAGTCTCCACAAATTATATCTTAATGGATGCTCAAGTCTCGTGGAACTTCCCTCTTCTATTGGAAATATCACTAGTCTCCACAAATTATATCTTAGTGGATGCTCAAGTCTCGTGAAACTTCCCTCTTCTATTGGAAATATCACTAGTCTCCATAAATTATATCTTAATGGATGCTCAAGTCTCGTGGAACTTCCCTCTTCTATTGGAAATATCACTAGTCTCCAAGAGTTGAATCTCCAGGATTGCTCAAATCTACTGGCGCTCCCCTTCTCAATTGGAAAGCTTCATAAATTGCAAGAGCTGCATTTGTCAAGATGCTCAAAGCTGGAGGTCCTTCCGATCAACATCAACTTGGAATCTCTCAAAGTTCTTGATCTCATCTTTTGCACGCAGTTGAAAATCTTTCCAGAGATTTCCACAAACATTGTATATCTCAATCTTGTTGGAACTGCAATAGAAGAAGTGCCTTTATCGATCAGATCATGGCCTCGTCTTGATATATTCTGCATGTCATACTTTGAAAACCTTAATCAATTCCCGCATGCTCTTGACATCATCACATGTCTACATTTGAGCGGAGATTTACAAGAGGTTGCTACATGGGTCAAGGGAATATCTCGTCTAGATCAAATTTTACTCTACGGATGCAAAAAGCTTGTATCACTGCCGCAGCTACCAGATATCTTATCAGACCTAGATACAGAAAATTGTGCGTCACTGGAGAGACTAGATTGTTCCTTTCACAATTCAGGGATTCGTCTCAACTTTGCTAACTGCTTCAAACTGAATAAAGAAGCGAGGGACCTCATCATCCAAACATCAACTAGTGCATATGCGATCTTACCTGGTCGAGAAGTGTCTTCATACTTCACTTACAGAGCTGTTGGAGATTCCGTGACAGTGAAGTTAAATGAAAGGCCTCTTCCTACATCCTTAAGATTTAAGGTTTGCGTCTTGCTAATATATACGGGTGACGAGAAGGATGGTGATATGAACGCGAAGCATGGAAGTTTTTTCATCTTGTACCTACAAAATGGCAACATTGGTTACAAATATCTTAATCCACTTGTCACGGGGCATCAGTACATATTCGAAGTTGAAGCAGAGGTAACTTCTAGCGAGTTTGATTTTTACTTTGTTGTCGGCCGTGAGGAATGGAAGATAGTAGAATGCGGAGTATGCGAACTCTTGTGAGTCTCTTCACGTTGATGGAGGCTGTGAAGTAGACAGAGAAGCTTGTGGGGCACGTAAAATCACAGGAAGCTTATTGTTTGAGCTGGTGGCCTAAATATTCAGTTACAACTATGGTATACAACAATTGACATCTTATTTCTTCAGTAATTTTGTCCCATATTGGTTTTTATGTTATTGTAATCGATTTTTGTTGTTATCATGGATCTTGATTTGGATGCGCATATTTTTGCGCTCTTAACTTGAATAATTAATTAATCATATCATTTACTTTTAACGATTTTTTAATACACAATAATATATTGGAAAACTAACTATTGCTCTGTTCTGCAGGAAATATATATGGCTTCTTAGCAATGCTAGGTTTGGCCGTTTGCACAATCTCGTTCGCTATTACCCTGTCGCTGTAATTTTAAAGTTTCATTAAAAATATTTCCCTATATACATAAGAGGTTTCTGCTTGGTTTGTGACTAGACACTTTGATTTGGTGATACTGTAACTGTAACGCCAGTGTTAACAGGATGTTTATGTCGGGAGAATTGAAGTAGAGTCGGTTCAATTTCAACTGGGTTACTAAAAGAGCCGATTTATTAATTAAAAAAAAAGAGGTGTTTTAATTAATTCTCGGTTTAGTAAAATCCTGGTTTAATCAAATTAAATCAGGGAACCCTATTTTTCTCTATATAAAAACACCAGCCTCCTCAGCCTCCTCAGCCTCCTCTCTAGTCGTGACCTGCAAAAGAAAAAGAGACAAAGAGAGCTAAGTTTTGTGAGAGGAAGGAGAGGTTGAAGTTTGGGTGAAAGGAGAAGAGAGGCAGTCAGAACACGTTTTGGTAGAACAGAGTTTCGACATATCAATTCATTTCCAAAGGCGACGAAAATTTCAGGGATTGTAGGTAAGACTTATATCTAATTGTGGCCGTTTGCGGATATTGATTTCAGTCAATATTATAATATTTATCTCTGTTTTCGTGAGACCTTTTGTTTTATACGCGATTTGGACCAGTGTCTATTTAAAAGACGATTACGAGCGAATCTTTTTTCCGAACATCACGAAATTTTGTGGCTAGCTTTGGGACGTCTAGGAGAAGCTTTTCAACGGGGGGATTTGAAAGTGGACGGTTAGATATCGTTTCGTGATCCAATATTTCAGGCTGACGATTCTGCGATTTTTCCAGAATTTTACAGTTGGGTTTAATTGATGTTTTTATTGTTGTGGTTGGTAATTAGGGTGATTTGAGATACTGTTGACGTGAGAAAAAGTCAATTGTGGTTGTGTGGTGTTGTTCTTGTTCAAAAATCATCCCTAAGCTGAGGTGAGTGCGTGACCATGAGCTTATCTAAGCGATTGGGGTTATGTAACTTGTTTTTTGTGATGTGTATAGTAGGTTGGATTTTGATGGATCCAACAATTGAATCCGTGAGATGGTTGAGTTATTGGATGATTGTCATTGGTTTGGTTTGTTTTCATGAATTCTGTGTTGACAATCATCCAATAACCCAACCATCTCACGGATTCAATTATTGGATCCATCAAAAATCCAACCTACACATCACAACAAACAAGTCATGGTCACGCACTCACCTCAGCTTATGGAAACATTGGACCACGAAACGAGTTCTAACTGTTCAATTTCCAATCCCACCGTTTAAAAGCTTCCCCTAGGTGTCCTGAACCTACCCACAAAATTTCGTGACGATCGGAAAAAGGATTCGCTCGAAATCTCTCTTTCAACACGAACTGGTCCAAAACGCATCTGAAACAGAAGAGCTCACGAAAAAAGGGATAACTCTTAGAATATTGACTCGAATCAATATCTGTAAACAGCTATAACTAGATATAAGTCTTACCTACAATCCCTGAAAATTTTGTCACCTTTGGAAACGAATTGATATGACAAAACTCGGTTCTACCAAAACGTGTCATGTCTACCTCTCTTCTCCTTTCACCAAACTTCAACCTCTCTCTCTCACACTAACAAGCTCTCTTTCTCTCTTTTTCTTTGCAGGTCACGACACAGGAGAGGAGGCTGGTGTCTTTATATAGAGAAAAATAGGGTTCCCTGGTTTAATTTGATTAAACCAGGATTTTACTAAACCGAGAATTAATTAAACCACCTCTTTTGTTTAATTAATAAATCGGCTCTATAGTAAACTAGTTGAAATTGAACCGACTCTACTTCAATTCCCGACATAAACATCCATTTTTATATTATTATTTTTGGAACACGGGTGTTATAGTTGCGATCTTAGTTGCTTGTGTGTATATCTCGTAGATGGGAGGATCGCCTCACTAAGTATTTATTGAAATACTTATGCATCTCTTTTGTTGGTGCAGGTAAAGATAAAGTGTGATCGTGGAATCATGACGAGGAGAGGAGGATGATCTAAGACTTGGTTTTCGTGATCATTATTAGTTGAATTTACAGTTTGTTTTTGAACAAATGTGGAATTGATGGTTGCATTGTTATTGGTAATTTTCTAGTTTATTTTGAATAATTTTTGGAATTTACTTTTAGTTTGGAATCGGTTAAGATTTATTTGAAATACTTCTGAATTTGGTGGTTTAATAGGATAACCGGAATGAATTGATTGATTTAGTGATTTTTGTGAGTTGTTGAATTAAATGGAGATGTGGAGAAATAATTAATATTTATGTGGATATTAGTTAAATATAAAAAAAAAAAGGGGTTGGGATGTTTCAATTGGTATCAGAGCGTTTACGCTCCTAGGACGGTTTAGAAAATTTAATTGGGATTGATTGAATTTTCATGATGCTTGATGTGTGATGTTAAACCATTGGTTGTTTATGCTGGGAAAAATTGATTATGAGTAGTTAGTCAATTTGAATGAGCATGGAGTCTTAGAATCATCCTCTTCGAGCCTTCAATGAGATGTAAGTTATTTTTGTATTTCTGGTCTGATGTCTTGGTGTATTTAGTTTATGCTTGTGGAAGTGCAATTGGATGTCGGAGCTAGAGATCGTGGAAGGGGACGTGGTCGGAGCCGCGGGGCTCTAGTAGCGGATGAGAGTGTGGCACAGAGTGCTACGGTTGAGCAGGACGGGGGTTTGCATGCGGATCGGGAGGGGTCTGAGGGTTTGGCCGGTGGGGGTGCCGGTGTGGCTGGAGTTCCAGCGGAGGCTGTAGGTATGGCAGTGGGTGTTGCTTAGACCCGAGATGACCGTATTGCATACTTTTTGACGAGGCTGTTAGAGAGGCTACCAGAGAGGGTACCAGCACAAGCTCCGGGAGTACCACCAGTGGCTGAGATGCAACCGAGGGTTGCAGTTGCAGAGGAGCTCCCATCTTACATCAAGATGATGGAGCAGATGCAGAGGATTGGCACAGAATTCTTTTCGGGTGGTGCCAAACCTGAGGAGGCGGATGAGTGGAGGATGCAGATGGAACAGAATTTCCGTTCGATTAGGTGTCCAGAGGGATACCAGGTTGATCTTGCAGTCCACTATCTGCATGCAGATGCACATCTCTGGTGGAGGGGTGTTGCGGCTAGGAGGGCTCAAGCGGGATGAGCTGGGCGGACTTTGAGGTGGAGTTTAACGCCAAGTACTTTCCTCGAGAGGCGTTACACCGGTTAGAGGGCGGTTTTTGGAGTTGTCTCAGGGGAGCCGGACGGTTCGTGAGTATGAGGCAGAGTTTAACCGTCTCAGTGTGTATGCTGGTCGAGCTATGGAGGGTGAGCAGGCACGAGTGCGGAGATTTTTGAGAGGTCTTCGGGCTGAGTTGAGGAACCGTTGTCTTGTAAAACTGTTCGGTACAGTGGTGGAGTTGGTCGAGACAGCTGTGTTGTTGGAGGAGGGTCTGAAGGACGAGGTGGTGGTGACTAGCCCAACCCTTCAGCCAAAGAAGCCTCAGCAGCAGTTCAGTTCTAGCAAGAGCGGTAAGCCGGTGCAGGGATATAAGCGTAAGAAGGATGAGACTCATAGGGCTAGCCAGGGCGGTTAGGGATGCTTCGGGTGCGAAAGCAAGGACCATAGGGTGGCGAGCTGTCCTCGGAGGAGTGGTACAGATACTCGGGTGTGTTTTCACTGTAAGGAGGCGGGGCATATAAAGCCCAAGTGTCCTAAGTTGTAGTAGAGAGAGGTGGCAGTGGTGGCAGCGGCAGCAGCGATACCACCGGAGAGGCAGATCGCAGCAGCGCCACATGTGTACTCCATCGGGGAGATGGGTGGACCAAGTACGAGGCCGATCACAGGAACCTTAATCATTGGAGGTATTGAGTCCCACGTGCTGTTTGATTCTAGAGCGTCACATTGTTTTGTGACTCTAGAGTTCGCCGAGCGAGGCGGTATTTCGGGAGAACCCGACGAGTATTTCGGAGTCGTTAGGGTTGCTGGAGGTAAGTTTCTGGCTATTCAGGGTCGAGCCAGAAACGTGGATGTACAAGTAGCCGAGGAATCTCTGCCAGCAGATTTGATCATTTGTGCAGTTGAGTTGTATGACGTTATCTTGGGCATGGATTGGCTCGTGCATTACGTGGTACATCTGGATTGTCACCGAGGGCGTGTTGTGTTCGAGAGGGAGAAGAGAAAGTTGGTCTATCAGGGTGTGAGGCCGACTTTTGGGAGTCTCGTGATCTCGGCCGTGCAGGCAGAGAAGATGATCAGAAAAGGTTATGAGGCCTATCTAGCGACAATCATGACTCCAGAGACAGTTGGAGCAGTTGGGGTTGGAGATATTCGGGTCGTTCTAGAGTTTGAGGATGTGTTTCAGTCGTTGCAGGGGTTACCGCCGTCATGGTCTGATCCTTTTACGATAGAGTTGGAACCAGGGACGATGCCAATATCTAAGGCACCCTACAGAATGGCTCATGCAGAGATGGCAGAGCTGAAGAAGCAACTGGAGGAGTTGCTGGGTAAGGGTTTTATCCAGCCGAGTAGTTCACCGTGGGGAGCACCGGTGTTGTTTGTGAAGACGAAAGATGGAAGTTTTCGGTTATGCATTGATTACCGGGGACTTAACCGAGTTACAGTGAAGAACAAGTACCCTTTACCACGGATTGATGAGTTGTTGGATCCGCTGAGAGGGGCTACTTGGTTCTCCAAGATCGATTTAGCGTCAGGTTATCACCAAATTCCGATTGATGAGGCAGATGTTCGGAAGACAACATTTTGGACGAGATATGGACACTACGAGTTTGTGGTGATGTCGTTTGGATTGACTAATGCACCAGCAGCATTTATGAGTTTGATGAATGGTGTGTTTCAGGAGTACCTTGGTGAGTTTGTGATAATCTTTATTGATGACATTATGGTATATTCTAAGAGTTCTGAGGAGCATGAGGTACACCTGAGAGTTGTTCTAGAGAAGCTACAGGAGCAGAAGCTGTTCGCTAAGTTGAGCAAGTGTAGTTTCTGGCAGCGGGAGATTGGATTCCTAGGACACATTATTTCAGCGGCTGGGGTGTCTGTTGATCCAGAGAAGATTCAGACTATTCGGGAATGGCCAAGACCGAGGAATGCTACTGAGATCAGAAGTTTTCTTGGCTTAGCGGGGTATTATCGGAGATTCTTCAAGGGTTTTGCAAGTATGGCTCAAGCTATGACGAAGCTGACAGGGAAGGATGTTCCCTATGTGTGGTCTCCAGAGTGTGAGGAGAGTTTTGCGAAGCTTAAGGCGATGTTGACGAGCACAACAGTTTTAGCTTTGCTAGAGGAGGGCGAGCCATATGCAGTGTATACAGATCTAGGAAGCACAGAAGCTCCGTCCGTAGTCCGATTCCCGCTTCGGAAGCTAAAACGGAATCGAAAGCTTCAAGAAGTGCCTGGAAGCGTGGTGGAAGCGCGATTCCAAAAAAAAGGAAATCGGAAGCGTTTTGGAAGCTATGATTCCGTTTAGGAAGCGTTCTATTTTTATGCGATTCTGATTTTGGAATCGTTATTAAGGAAATATTTAGGAAGCGTGATATATTTTTTGTATTTTTTAATTAAATATGAAATTAGAAAACCGTAATTACAGTTTACTAAACAAGAGAATACCAATCGTGGCTAAATTTCGTCTTTGGCAAAACTCTTGTTGGGATTGACCCATTTGATTGGCCCTGCAAAAGAGAAAGCTAGGTTAGTGATGATGAAGAACAAGGAAGTTCCGAAGTAGAACAAGAAGAAGAAGCTGTCATGGTTGAAGAAGAAGAGAGGTCAACTAAAGAAGAAGAAGGAGTCAACGTAAAAAGAAGATGTGTTTTGAGTTAAGAGATGGAGTGGGCCTAAGTGGTTAAGGTGTGGCCCAACAGAAGAAAGGTGTTGTCTAATGGGTCTAACTAAAGCCCATTCGTAGAAGTAATTATAATGTCCAAGTATAACTAAGCGTTAAGTGAGTTGTTGAGAGTGGTTGTAGTCTAAGGTAAGGTTAAGGTACTTAAGGTTGCTTGTAAACTAGAGCCTAGAAGAATGGCCTAGTAGAAGTTGTTATGTCTAGAGTCTAAGTAATCATGTTGTAGCAAGTAGAAATCTAGTATAAGTATGAGTATGTAATGTTGAAAGAAGGTAAGAAAAATGAGAATGAATTAAAAGAAAACAAACCTGAGAGTTTAAGAGTGAAATCCAACAACTCTCCACTCTCCAGTCTCCACGAACTTGACCTAAGAGCAAAGCAAGGTGTTCTTCATTCTCTCACTTTGCCGTAGATTATGTTTTTTTACTTGTTACTTGTTAGTGTTAATATAATATTATTCATGTTTTCCTTGAATGAATGCTCTGTTTGTTTATAGTTTTTGAAGATAAGTGGAGAAGTTGCTAATAATTTAATCTCATACCACGAAAGAATAGTGATTGCTTACAACACAAACTATTCAAACCTTAAATCCCTTTTCTCATAACATACTTCTATCATCGTAGCTTAATATCAATCGTGGCTTGAATATTTTGTTGATAGTGTTCTGCTTTTGAAATAGAAAATTGAATTTGATATAACACAGATGATGGTACGTGACTACGTGTGTTGATTGTTTATTAAATTTTAACAAAAAAAAATCTTTGTTTTTCAGAAACATGAACACATCAACATCTGAAGATTCTTCACAACGTTCTGAAGAAAACATAAATACGGATGATCCGTCTAATGTGGATGAGAAAGCACCTTTGTGGATTTATGTGAACAAAATTGAGAAGCTAGCAGGGGGTGGATCGTGGAGGTTTAAATGCAAATTTTGCAAGACAATATATGTTGGATCTCATAGTAGAGTTGTGACTCATCTGGTACAAGAAGGAATTAAGGGAATTAAAGGATGCTCTAAGGTTACTTCTCAACAAAGAGCCAACATGAAAAAGTTAGTTGAAGATTGCAAAGAGAGGATAAAACGTGCAGCTCCTAAACCAGTCCCATTGCCATCGTCATCAAGGAATGCAGCTAGTTCTTCTCTCGATTATGATATGAGCTATAGAGATCATGTTGTAAGTGGGTTTGATCCAAAGAAAATAAAAGGAATGGGTACTCCTTTGGAAAAATCATTTAAGAATGAGGCTAGGGAGCAATGTGATGGTGAGGTAGCTAGAATGTTCTACACAGGCGATTTATCTTTCAACCTTGCAAGAAATCCTCACTACCAAAAATCATATACGCGTGCATCATACCTTCCCGGATATGTTCCTCCTGGATATAATTCATTGAGGACTACACTTCTTCAGAAAGAAAGAAAGAATCTTGATATGCACTTGTTGCCTTTAAAGAACACATGGAAACAAAAAGGAGTTAGTGTATGTAGTGATGGTTGGTCAGATCCACAAAGAAGACTGATATTTAACTTGATTGCTGCAAATGAGAGTGGTCCAATGATGTTAAGGGCGATTAATAGCCAAGGTGAAACAAAAACTGGCGAGATGATTGCGGATCTGATTATAGAATGCATCAAGGAGATTGGGCATGAAAATGTGGTTCAAGTAGTCACCGACAACGCTTCAAATTGTGTAAAAGCTGGTTCACTAATTTCAACCAAATTTCCTACTATCTTCTGGACTCCATGTGTGGTACATACCTTGAATCTTGCTTTGAAGAATATATGTTCACCATTACAAACCACAAGAAACAATGAAGATGTGTATGAAGCTTGTTATTGGATAAAGTCTCTCAGTGAGGATGTTATTTGGATCAAGAATTTCATCATGAATCATGGAATGAGACTTGTGATGTTCACAGAGCATTGCGATCTTAAACTTCTTACAATTGCTTCTACGAGGTTTGTTTTTTCTTTGTTAAGTTAAATAATACATATATTCTTAAATTCAATATATAAGATTATCAAACTTTATTTTTCAGGTTTGCATCCACGGTTGTAATGTTTAAGAGATTTAAAAAAATAAACACCGGATTGCAACAAATGGTGATTAGTCCTAAATGGGATGATTATAAAGAGGATGATGTGGCAAAAGCATCTGCGGTGAAAAAAAAGATATTAGATGAGATGTTTTGGGATGAACTTGAATATGCTTTAACTTTCACATTGCCTATTTATAATGTGATTAGAGCTGCTGATACTGATAGACCTTCTCTTCATTTAGTCTATGATTGGTGGGAGAGTATGATTCAAAATGTGAAGAAGGCTATCTTTAGAAAAGAAAGAAAAGAATTTGATGACTACTCAGTTTTTTGGAATGCCGTGCAATCTATTTTGACGTCACGTTGGAGCAAGAGTAACACCCCTTTACATTGTATGGCACATTCTTTGAATCCCACGTAAGTATTTTTTCCTTTCGAATTTTACTTTATATATTGTCTTATGAATTGAAATAGAAATTAATTGGTATTTAAACATCATCATAATTGTATATTTTTGTTGAATGCAGATATTATAGTTCAGAGTGGCTTGGAGAAGAGACCATTAGAAAAGCTCCACATCAAGATTTGGAGGTTACAAGAAAAAGAAAAAATTGCATCATGAGATATTTTCCAGATCAAGATGAAAGGAGAGAGGTTAACGTTGAATACTCTAATTTTTCTTTATGCTTGGAAGATTTTGGTAGTGTTGATGCAATGCATGATAGGTTTATCTTAGAACCTTTAAAATGGTGGGCTGTTCATGGAGCTTCAGCACCAAAGCTCCAAGCTTTAGCATTTAAGTTGCTTGGACAACCTTCTTCATCATCATGTTGTGAAAGGAATTTGAGCACTTACAAATTCATACATTCGGCAACAAGAAACAAGATTGCTCCACAAAGAGCAGAAGATTTGGTATTTGTGCATACTAATCTTCGTCTTCTATCTAGAAGGAGTTCTACTTATAAAGATGGTCCTAATCATATGTGGGATGTTGGTGGTGACCAGTTTGATTCATTGGATGAGATAAATCTTGGAAGACTTGAGTTTGAGGATCTTTCTCTTGATGAACCAGAGATGGAGTCTGTTGTGTTTGCTAATGGTGATGAAAATGAAAAGGAAGACGATGGTCCAAATCTTTGACTTATGCGTTATGTTTTTTTTTTTAATCTCTAATCAACTTAATTAAGTATTGGATCTCTTTTATTTAAGACAAGAGTTATTTAATCACATTTGAGTTATTTAATCACATTTGATTATATATATATATATATATATATATATATATATATATATATATATATATATATATATATATATATTACACGCTTCCAAAACGTACCCATATCGTAAATTTTTGAAAAAATCGCTTCCACGCTTCCAAACGCTTCGCTTCCCCGCACCCGCTTCTGATTCCATGCAACTTAGATACAGATGCATCGAGAGTGGGTATTGGATGTGTGTTAATGCAGCATGGGAAGGTGATTGCCTATGCTTCGCGACAGTTGAGGAAGCATGAGGGCAACTATCCTACCCATGATCTTGAGATGGCTGCTATTGTTTTTGCCTTGAAGATTTGGAGATCTTATCTTTATGGCGGAAAGGTTCAGGTGTTTACAGATCACAAGAGCCTGAAGTACATTTTACTCAGCCAGAGCTAAATCTGAGACAGCGGAGATAGATGGAGTTGGTGGCAGATTATGATCTGGACATAGCTTACCATCCTGGAAAAGCTAATTTAGTTGTTGATGCTTTAAGTCAGAAGCGAGTGGCTTCGGCTCAAGAGCGTGACATGGAGTCATTGGTATATGAGATCAGTACGTTGAGATTATGTGCTACTTCGCAGGAACCATTGGGTTTGGAAGCAGCTAATCAGGCAGATCTTCTGAGCAGGGTGCGATTGGCTCAGCAGTTGGATGAGGTACTGATTAGGGACTCCAAGATTGAGGGTTCTGAGTATCAGGTCTCTGATAATGGGACGATTCTAGTGCACGGACGAGTATGTGTGCCTAGAGACGAGAATTTGAGGCGAGAGATCTTGAGTGAGGCTCATGCGAGCAAGTTTTCGATTCATCCAGGGGCGACTAAGATGTACCGGGATCTGAAACGGTATTACCACTGGGTCAGGATGAAGAAGGATATTGCTAGTTGGGTTGCAGCTTGCGGTGTGTGTTAGTTAGTGAAGGCTAAGCACCAGAATCTGAGAGGTTTATTGCAGAGTTTACCCCTTCCAGAGTGGAAGTGGGATATGATTACGATGGATTTCGTGGTGGGGTTACCTACTTCTCGGACCAAGGATGCTATATGGGTTATTGTTGATCGGCTGACGAAGTCAGCGTAGTTTTTGGTCATTAAGAAGACTGATGGGGAGGAGGTTTTGCCTAAGAAGTATGTGCAGGAGGTAGTGAGACGTCATGGAGTACCAGTGAGTATAGTGTCAGACTGAGATCCTAAGTTCACTTCAGCATTCTAGAGGGCGTTCTAGGCGGAGATGGGCACTAATGTGCATCTGAGTACGGCTTATCATCCTCAGACGGATGGACAATCTGAAAGGACCATTTACACTCTTGAGGATTTGCTGAGGATGTGTGTTCTGGATTGGGGTGGTCATTGGGCGGATCATCTGGGCTTGGTAGAATTTTCTTATAATAAAAGCTATCAGGCGAGTATTGGGATGGCTCCTTTTGAGGCGTTGTATGGGAGGCCATGTCGTACACCTCTATGTTGGACCCAAGTGGGGGAGATGAATCTTTATGATGAAGGTTTTGTAAAGAAGACCTCGGAGAAGATTCGGGTTTTGAAGCTAAACATGAAAGAAGCTCAGGATCGGCAAAAGAGTTATGCTGATAAGAGGAGGAGAGAGCTTGAGTTTGAGGTAGGAGATAGAGTGTATCTCAAGATGGCGATGTTGAGTGGTCCTACCAGGTCCATTACCGAGAACAAGTTGAGTCCGAGGTATATGTTTCCGTTTAGGATTGTTGAGCGAGTTGGACCGGTTGCTTATCGGTTAGAGTTACCGGAGATTATGCATGCATTTCATAAGGTTTTCCATGTGTCGATGCTGAAGAAGTGCTTGCATAAGGATGATGAGGTGTTGGCTAAGATTCCCGCAGAACTTCAGCCCAACATGACCTTAGAGGCGAGGCCAGTGAGGGTTCTCGAGAGGAAGGTCAGGCAGGATCTTCGGAAGAAGACTTCGATGATCAAGGTTTTATGGGATTGTGATGGTGTTGAGGAGGAAACTTGGGAACCAGAGGCGAGGATGAAAGCGAGATTCAAGAAGTGGTTTGAGGAGCAGGCGGAGGCTTGAGCTTATCATCGATGGTCCCAATTTCAGAATTTGAGTATTTTGTTTCGGTTATTTCATTATGTAATTCGTTTATGATTGTAACGATTGATACATTTTTGGAGTTTTAATAAGATGAGTATTTCTTATGGATTGATGACTTGTGATGTCATGAAAATTGAAGGAAAACATGAGGTTTAAATTAAAAATTAAAAACTTGACTTATACTCGGGAAGAGAGTATATGAAACACCCTGAGTGACTGAGATGTTTCAGATGGCCTAAGAGAGTGGTCATGGTTGTGACGATATTCCGGAGTGGGAATATGGGTGGTAAGTCTGGTATTGCTATG
Organism: Arabidopsis arenosa; assembly: GCA_905216605.1. NCBI lineage: Eukaryota > Viridiplantae > Streptophyta > Magnoliopsida > Brassicales > Brassicaceae > Arabidopsis > Arabidopsis arenosa. The sequence goes on along the minus strand of LR999457.1, from coordinate 15,043,321 downwards.
TTGCATGCAAACCATATAAGGTTGTTTCGTTCAGAGATGCTTTTAGACACTTAAACATGATTGATCGGAGGACGGTTTGGTCCTGAACAACTCGTTAGGGAATGAATAGTTTCCCTGGTACCGAGAGCTCGTAAGGTTATACAGCCCAGAGTGTGAGTGGTATGGTTATATACCTAGAGCTCGTAAGGTTATATAGCCCAGAGTGTGAGTGGTACGGATATGATACCCAGAACTCGTAAGATTATGTGACCCAGAGTGTGAGTGGTATGAGTAATATACCCAGAGCTCGTAAGGTCGTATGGTCCAGAGTGAGAGTGGTATGAGTGTGATACCGATAGCTCGAGGGACTTTGTGGCCTGAGAGTGGGAGTGCTATGGGGTACCCAGAATTCGAAAGACTTTGCGTCTGAGAGTGGAAGGGTATGAGGTGAGTTGTGAGCAATAAGTCTATGATGGGAGTCTAAAGCATAGTGATTTGATGGAGACCTCGGAGGTCATTAGTGTATGACCTTGTGATCGGATTATGTTGGCCGGATGGGTCAAGGGACGAGTCAATCATTGCGACGATGATAGTTGAAATTATTACAGAATGGACAGTAAACTAAGATTCGAGGACGAATCTCGGTAAGTGGGGGAGAATTGTAACGCCCGTGTTCCAAAAAAATAATAATATAAAAATGGATGTTTATGTCGGGAATTGAAGTAGAGTCGGTTCAATTTCAACTGGGTTACTAAAAGAGCCGATTTATTAATTAAACAAAAGAGGTGGTTTAATTAATTCTCGGTTTAGTAAAATCCTGGTTGAACCCTATTTTTCTCTATATAAAGACACCAGCCTCCTCAGCCTCCTCTCTAGTCGTGACCTGCAAAAGAAAAAGAGACAAAGAAAGCTAATTTTTGTGAGAGGAAGGAGAGGTTGAAGTTTGGGTGAAAGGAGAAGAGAGGCAGTCAGAACACGTTTTGGTAGAACAGAGTTTCGACATATCAATTCGTTTCCAAAAGCGACGAAATTTTCAGAGATTGTAGGTAAGACACTAAGACTTATATTTAATTGTGGCCGTTTGCGGATATTGATTTCAGTCAATATTATAAGAGTTATATCTGTTTTCGTGAGACCTTTTGTTTCAGACCCGATTTGGACCAGTGTCTATTTAAAAGACGATTACGAGCGAATCCTATTTCCGATTATCATGAAATTTTGTGGGAGCATTCCAGAATCAAAAAGAAGAAAGGTCTCGAGCTGACGACGGAAGCTCTCATTAATTAGTTGATGAGGGGAAGCGACGAGTTCCGATAGTTCCCGCCCACGGTAGGGATCCCGCTCGTCCTCAAGGGCGCGTTGCATCTCCTGGATCCGTTGCAGATCCTCTGGTAGCTTCAGGACGTCTAGCAGAAGTTTTCCAACGGGGGGATTTGAAAGTGGACGGTTAGATATCGTTTCGTGATCTAATCTTTCAGGCTGACGATTCCGTGATTTTTCCAGAATTTTACAGTTGGGTTTAGTTGATGTTTTTATTGTTGTGGTTGGCAATTAGGGTGATTTGAGATACTGTTGACGTGAGGAAAAAGTCAATTGTGGTTGTGTGGTGTTGTTCTTGTTCAAAAATCATCCCTAAGCTGAGGTGAGTGCGTGACCATGAGCTTATCTAAGCGATTGGGTTATGTAACTTGTTTGTTGTGATGTGTAGGTTAGATTTTGATGGATCCAACAATTGAATCCGTGAGATGGTTGTGTTATTGGATGATTGTCATTGGTTTGGTTTGTTTTCATGAATTATGTGTTGAGTTGCGATCTTAGTTGTTTGTGTGTATAGCTCGTAGATGGAAGGATCGCCTCACTAATTATTTATTCAAATACTTATGCATCTCTTTTCTTGGTGCAGGTAAAGATAAAGTGTGATCGTGGAATCATGATGAGGAGAGGAGGATGATCTAAGACTTGGTTTTCGTGATCATTATTAGTTGAATTTACAGTTTGTTTTTGAATAAATGTGGAATTGATGGTTGCATTGTTATTGGTATTTTTCTAGTTTATTTTGAATAATTTTTGGAATTTAGTTTTAGTTTGGAATCAATTAAGATTTATTTGAAATACTTCTGAATTTGGTGGTTTAATAGGATAACCGGAATGAATTGATTGATTTAGTGATTTTTGTGAGTTGTTGAATTAAATGGTGATGTGGAGAAATAATTAATATTTATGGGAATATTAGTTATATATATATAAAAAAAAAAAAGGGTCGGGTTGTTTGAGTAACTTAAACATAGTACAAGGGTGATATTTTTAGAGTATCACAAGCCTAGAAATTATTTTTATATGGACAACACAATTAGAATGGGCCTGATCCGTATCAGCCCAGTGATACTTTTGATATCAGTATCATCTGACGTGACATCTCCTGATTGATCGCGTTTTGCCAAAAGTAGGGGGGGGGGGGGGAAATCTGACATGGCATCTCCTAAAAAAAATTTAATGATACTTTATGAGTATCACCTATGACCATGCTCTGTTCTGTGCTACTGCCATTAGCCCAATAACGTTTATGTTGTTAGCCCAATAACCTCTTTTTTTTTTTGTAATGGAGGGGGGCAAAGCCCCCATTTTATTAAAAAGAAATTACAAACTACAAACGAACGTTTCTAGGGTGCGCAGACCCGTTAATATCCTCCAACAAAAGCAAATTAACATTCTCAGGACATGACGCAAACAAATGAAAACCCAAATGCAAAGAAAACGCATAGTTAGCCAATCCGTCGGCAAGACGATTGGCCTCCCTATACACATGTGAAACCCGGACCGACCAGTCCTTTGATAAGAAGTCATGGCACAAGCGTACCAGGAAGGACAACGGATGTGAATCATCAATCCCTGTCCGCAGAAAACCTACCACCATCTCAGAGTCAACCTCTACCTCCAAGCATGTAATACCTCTCTCCCAAGCTATGTATAAGCCATAGTAGACTCCCCATAACTCGGCTAGCGGTGCTGAACATATTCCAATATTAAGCGCAAAACCGCTGCACCAATTGCCTTCCCCATCCCTTACCACCCCTCATGCGGTTGCGGGACCGGGATTCCCGTGGGAAGCACCATCGGTGTTCAGCTTGAACCACCCAACCCTAGGCGGTGTCCAAGCAACCATCCGCTCTACCCTTACTACTTGGCCCGAGCTCGTCGACAAGGCTTTATGTGCAATCCAAACATCTTTTGCTAAGTCCTTAATGAAACGAACCCGGTCTCGACATTTCCCATTCTCCCCAAAGACATTACCACATCTCCACTTCCAACTCCACCAAACAGCATGTGAGAAAGTCGTAGCCCACGGACAGTCACCAATCACTGTCTCATCTCCCACGTTGCTATAAATCCAATTCAGAAGAGGTTGAGAAAAAAAACTTGTCTTCTCTGTGGAGGTAAGAGCCGAATCCACACTCCCGCCATAGCCGGACAGTCCCGCAAAATATGTAAAATCGTCTCCTCTCCACTCTTACACACCGTGCATAAGCCCGAATCTCCTAAATATCTTCGCTGTCTCTCCACATTTGTCATCAACACTTGATTCGCAGCCAACCAAAGAAAAACCCGCACCCTTTCTTGAGCAACAACTCTCCAAATTCGTAGAAAAAACGCTCCCATGCTCTGTTTTGGTACCATGTCTCGACTAAGGAGAGAATAAGCTGATGTCACCGTAAACTTTCCATCAGAACACTCCCCCCATGACAGCCTATCTCTTGCTCCTGTGACCGTATCCACCACCTTTGACATTAGTGTAAGTTGCACTTTCTCCGGAATAAAAGGATTAATCCGTTGAAAGTCCCAACCCGTACCATTAAGCCAAAAGTCGCTGACCTTAATTGCCTTCCAATTGCCTGGTAATTCCCGAGTAGCCAACTCACATATTGGCGCATCCAATAACCATTTATCTCCCCAAAAACTGATCTGCTTCCCGTCTCCTAGCACCCAGCTTAAACCCGGAAGCACCACTTCCTTCAACCCAATAGCTATACTCCTCCATGTAGACGACCAAGTACCTTTGGTTACCAACCAATTACAAACCCTTGAGTCCCCAACCTTATATTTGCTCCGTAAAATCCGTGACCACAAACCCACATCATCATGGAGAAGCCGCCACCCCGCTTTCGACAATAAGGCTGTGTTCATTTGTCTTGCGGAGCGAATCCCCAGGCTTTCGACAATAACCTCTTTGTTGTTAAATACAATCAACTATTAAAAGAAAATAATATGTATCTAAATTAACATGAATTACACAAACTCAATTTTTCTTTGAACATCAGAATAACTAGTGATGCACCCATAGATCGAAAGGTAAAAAAACACTGAGGGAAAATTTATCAGAATATAATTCAACTTCTCAAAAACAATTAAAAAACAAACAAGAAGCCAAGCAAGGAAAAGAAAAAAGGCCAAATAAATCGTTTTACCAAAAAAAAAAATGCCCAAAATATTTTCAAGAATTAAAAAATAAAATATTGAAAAAAGCATGGATCAAAAATAGGCTTGAATATCTCTAAAAGATAAATCAATTCGCTCAGTTTGTTCAGATTCGATCATTTGGGGAAATAATCCTCACTTCCATCTAATCAAACAATTATTCAATCATGTAAAATAAATAACTTTTTTTTTTGTCGTCTTAATATTAAAACCAAATGAGTAGTTTACCAAAAACAGAGTAATATCAAAAACAGAGGAACTGCAACAATTAAACAGAGTAAAAGAAAAACGAAACCCATCATCGTCGACCTCGCCGATCATCCTCAATCCGATTATGTAACCAAGCCGGACCTCCTCTCGCTAAATAAGATGTAAAGCGTCCTTCGCGAGTAACACTACAAGCAATCTCCCTAGCCAAAGAATTGGCTTTCGGTGAAGAGAGGTGGAAACTAACCTCCCGCATCACCCGTATTACTTGTTGTATCTTGATAATCTGAGAACGGTATTTGGGATACTCCTCCGGTCTTCGTAAAGAATCAATAGCCGCACCACAATCTGACCACAATTCACATGATTCTATGCGGATGTCTTTTAGACTGCGTAAACACCAAAGAAAGCCATGAAGCTCTGCAGCTAAACGATTAAACATGGGCAGTAAAGCATCCCGCGCATGAAAAATTGCATCCCCCATGTGATTCCGTACGATCCAGGCTCCGCCAACATGACATGAATCCTTAATCCAAGAAGTATGAATGTTACATTTGACTTTCCCAAACTCAGGTTTGGTCCATAACTTTTCACCCAACATTTGTCTCTGGTTCCTTTGAACATGTCCTTGTTGAGTTAAAATATTTTGCTGCAGCCACTCCTTAGCATCTTCCAACGCTGTAGCAACAACAAAGTGTGGAGAGTTAGACTTTGCCGCATACAGAGTAGAATTCCTCGCCTTCCAAATCTCCCACAACAACCAGGGAATGGCCTCCCGTAGCTCCTTGTCTAAATCCTGCTTCTCTGTTAAATCCAAAAGGTGGTCAATCTGTTCCGTAATGGAAATAGACGAGCCAGGAGACCACAAAGGCAAGCCCGTGATAGTCCATACATTTTGAGCCAAAGGACAATCAAACAGAACATGAGAGATTGTTTCATTTGTACCATGACATAGCTGACACATCGGATTAGTATTAAGACCATGTCTTCTCAAACAATCAGCAATCGCAAGGGCCCCCGATAGAACTCGCCAGAGGAAAAGTCTGATCTTTGGAGCTGTAGTAACTTTCCATACCCTTTCTTTAACCTTGTTAGCTACTTGAATATATGTTGGGATAACCTCCATTAATTCAGCTTCCCTCGTGAGAACCCAATTACCACTCTTCACAGAATACTTTCCATCTTTCGTGTAAGCCCAAACACTTTTATCTGAAACACTAACCTCAGGAGGAAATGATCTAATGTATGTAACATCACAGGGAGGAAAGAGTTCATTGAGCCTTTGAACATTCCAATCACCATGTGGAGTTATTAAAGAGGAAACCATCAGATTAAGATCCATCAATAACTCATTGTTGATCGGTCTCCTTGGGAATGTATCTAAAATCCATTTATCCACCCAAACGTTGGTCTGTTGGCCATCCCCTATTGTTTTCATGAGACCTCTTTCTAAGATTTCCCTGCCAAATAAGATGCTACGCCATGCATACGAGGGTCTATACCCAATTTTCGCATCTAAGAAGCATTTGTTGGCAAAGTACTTAGCCTTATACACTCTGGAAATAAGAGACCGCGGGTAATCAAGAAGTCGCCAAGCTTGTTTTGTGAGAAGGGCTTGATTAAAACGACCTATATCCCTGAAACCCAATCCTCCTTTTGCCTTGGACTTGCAAATTTTTTCCCAAGAAACCCAATGCATCTTATGCTTGTCTTCACTTGCATTCCACCAAAAGCTAGACATGGCACTTGTGAGTTGTTGACACTGGTATTTAGTCAATCTAAAGCAAGACATAGCGTATACCGGTAGTGCCAAAGCCACAGATTTGATGAGAACTTCCTTACCTCCCAAGGAAAGAGTTTTCTCATACCAACCACTTAGTCTTGACTTCAAACGATCGCTTATATATCCAAGAAGTGCGCTCTTTGATCCACTAAAACATTCCGGGAGACCTAAATATTTTCCAGTACCACCTCTTGATCAATACCAGTGAATTCCTTAATCAACTGCTTCATGTATGGATCTAATTTCCTCCCAAAAGTAATTGTAGACTTCGTGAAATTAATCATTTGGCCTGACGCTTTTTCGTATAGGAGGAGGCAGCGTTTAAGTTCAGAGCATTCTTTAAATGTGGCTTGGACGAGAACAAGCTGTCGTCCGCAAAAAGAAGATGTTGGATTGAAGGACAAGCCGGTGTTAATCGCAGCCCTGTTAACCGACCCTCCAGTTCAGACTTATTCATTATATGTACAAGAGCTTCAGCACATAAAATGAATAGAAATGGTGACAACGGATCGCCTTGTCGTATACCTCTCTCCGGTTTAATGAAACCATATGATGAACCATTAAGGAGAACCGAATAAGAGACCGATCTAACGCAACTCATTATCCATTGTACCCAACGGATATTAAAACCAAGCCGGAGAAGCAACTCTTCTAAAAAATCCCATTCCACTCTATCATAAGCCTTTGACATATCGGTTTTAATGGCTATGAAGTCCTCATCACAATGTGGATTTGTTCTCAACGCATGGACCATTTTGTGGGCAAGAAGAATATTATCGGAGATGAGTCTTCCGGCGAAAAAGGCTCCTTGAGTCACCGATACTAAACTAGGCAAAAACAACTTAAGTTGCGCACATAAAATCTTGGAGACAATCTTATAAATCACCGAGCATAAGCTTATAAGTCGCAAATCAGTCATTCATGAAGGGTTAACCTTTTTTGGGATCAAGCAAATCTGTGTAAAGTTCCATTCCGATGGAAGATTACCAGATTGAAAAAATCGCTGCACCTCGTCAATGACTTGTGGTCCAACAATGTCCCAATATGTTTGATAGAAATGAGCAGACATACCATCTGCCCCAGGAGTGCTGTCTCCACGTATACTAAAAACCGCTTTCTTAATCTCATCACTTGTAACCGTCTTGGTCAGCTCCGTGTTCATACTTTCTAAAACTCTTGGTACCATTCCGTTTAAAGCTTCCGAAATAAGAGATGGATTAGAGCTAGTGAACATCTTCCGGAAATACTCTACCGCAATCTCTTCTTTCGATCCTTCCGTAAACTGTTCCGTCTCATTTTCATCAAAAAGAGAAAGAACACGATTCTGTACTCTTCGTCTTTGGACACTACCATGAAAGAATTTGGTGTTCCGGTCACCTTCACTTAACCATTTTTCCTTACTTTGAAGTTTCCAATACAGTTCTTCTTCTCGATAGGCTTCCGCTAGATCCCATTTAAGTGATCTCATCAAACCATGGTGTGGATGCGTCTTCATTCCTTCATTATCCAGCTGATTACGAAGCTGTTTGATACGTACTTTAGAGTTTTGAGAAGAACTACGTTTCCACTGCGATATAAGCTTTCTACACTCAGATATACGATGAAGTTTTGAGAAGAACTAGAGTTTTGAGAAGAACTACGTTTCCACTGCGATCCGTTTGGCCTTCATTGCCTTCTTTATTCCATCCCTCTCTTATGATACTTAGAAGTTCTGGTTTAGCCACCCACCTTTTATCAAACATGAACATGCCCGATCTGGATATGTTTTCACTTACGAACCTGAGAAATAATGGTCGATGATCCGAACCTACACGTTCCAAAAACTCTACTTGAACCCGTGGAAAGAGATGGAACCAAGCTTCATTCCCAAGCGCTCTATCTAAGCAACATTGTATACATTGGTTGTTACGTTCACCAGCCCAAGAGAATTTATTTCCAATGATTGGGACCTCCCGTAGACGGCAATCATTTATCATATTCCGAAAAGGAAAGAAGGATGATTCCGCCCGTGCTGGTCCACCAAGCTTTTCTGTATTATTAAGAATTTCATTCAAGTCTCCCAAAACCAACCATGGATCATCTCGAGAAACTCCAATATCAATTAATCGATTCCAAATTTCTTGTCTTAAATGAGAGGCTGGATCACCATAAACACAAGAAATAAAGAATCGTTGTGACCCAAGCTTAACTTTTACATCAATAATCCTGTTATCCGAGCTAATAACTTCAACTTCATATGCCGCCTTCCAGAAGAATGCTAATCCACCACTTAAACCAATAGGATCAACAATATGAGAGTGATCATAGCCCATCCATTGTTGAATTTTCTTCACGTGAATGCTGGAGTTTTTAGTCTCCAGGAGGAACAAAAAATCCAGAAAATGCTCACGCCGCATTTCCTTCAAGGTAGGAATTGTCAAGGTGCCCCCCAAGCCTTGACAATTCCAACTCATAAAACTCATACTTGTTTCGGCGGTTCCTCATTCGAAACCACCTTCTCTTCATCTCGCTTGGCGAGCTTTGATGAATTAGCGGCTTCATCAGTAGCCTTTCTCTTGTACACCATTACGACTTCATTCTTCTTAACCTCTTTAGGCACGACTAGACCTGCAGTTTTGGCCCGTGCTTGAGCTTTCCTCTTCCAATGATTAGGGCATCTCCGATTCTTTGTAGGTTTAGCTTTAGTTCCGGCTGGACTAGCTGTAGAGCCAGCCCGAATGACCGTAGAACCACAAGATTGTTCAGAGGCTGTTGCAAAGATATCGGAAGAAGAATGACGTGTTAGCTGAACATTATCATGTTGCCCGTCTGAGATACCTATTCTTGGTGAGTTCTCTATGCCGGCTGGTGAATTGTCAGAGTGATCAAAATCAAACACTAATCCTTTCCCTTTATTGATGGCAGTTGTGATCCTTGCAGGAGCTTCCAAACGCAGTAAAGTTTTTTGACCTTGAATGTCATTCTCAAGTCCCCAAACTGATTTATGGACCCTATCAATTCGAATCTTCCTCTCCTGTTGATCCACAACCGATAGGTACTGTCTCATCTCATCTAAAACTTCCTTTGCAATTTTTGGTGTCCCGGAAACCAGGTCAATACCCACATCATCATCCGTTAAAACTCCATACAACGGGTCATCTTTGCTTATTTTAGGAATCAAACGACTCGGGACAATACTTGCAACTTTCATCCCTCCCGTAGCAATTGCTTGCCGGTTTAAAGGGTTAAAAGGGCAGCGTTCCTTATCGTGTGTAAGGCGTAAACATTGGTAACATCTCTTCCTGATACGTTCATACTCTATACCAATGCTAACTACCTCTCCTGTTGGTAGTTGAAGATCCCTGCTATTCTTCAATGGCTTATTAATGTCAAAAAGAATCCGCACTCTGACATAGCCTCTACTTCTTGGCTTCGAAGGATCAAAAGCCACGTCTGTTACTTGACCGATGTGCTCTGCAAAACCTTTGATTGTTTCTTCTGTATTATAGTTAACCGGAATGTTCCTTAATCTGATCCAAATTGGGATGATCTTTAGATAGTCTTCCGGCGGGTTCTCTGTCCATCTCTCCAAGGTCATACTCCAGTCATTAAAAGTCCAAGCTCCAGCTTCGAGAATCGTCAAGAGATCTGATTCCGAGTCAAAGATAAACTGGAATTTGTCGTTCGGAAGAGCAATTTCTTTTGCTCTGCTGTTAACTCGCCACAGTCGTGGCATCTCATGTATCATGGCTGACATCTTCTGATTTTCAGGGCACAAAAGCTTTCCAATGATACTACAGCCGTTTCGCACAATGGAACTGTATTTAGGTAGGTTTTTCAAAACAATTGGTTTATCATCATCTAGTGACATCTCTTGTAGAGCTTTATCCAAAGCAAACTCCATACGTAAGACTCACACAAGCCAGAGAGATCTCCTTTGTAGTTGCTTCAAAACGGTAATGGGGAGATTGAAGGAAGCAAACTGCGGCGGAGGATGTCAAAGCTAGGTTAAACTTCACAAAAGATATGGAAAGTTAACTAAGATTACGACGAAAAACAAGAAAATCTTCCCCAAATCCGGCGAAAAATGGAAATATTCCCGGTGACCAAAGCCTCTAAATGAACTAGAGGTACCTAAGCGAAAATGGCGTTGTTGTCACAAATTACCTTTTTAGTGAGCATAAAATAAATAACTATGAAATTGATTTTGATTTTTAAAAAATGTGGAAGAAGAAAAGGGCTCAGAAAATTGGCTTGGAATCTCTCTGAAAGGGAGAAACATGAAAGGGAAATAATCATCACTTCCCAATCTTCTTCCAATCATATCAAATCATATAAAACTAAATCCTAGCGAAAACAAAGTAACATGCAAAACCAAGAAAAAAAATATTTGATCCAAAAAAATATTACGGTTTATACCCCTCTTCTCGTTTTCTCTTATTTCTCGTTCATGTAATCTTAAGGCGGACTGCCTAACCCGTTTTTCTAGATTTTTATTTTCTGATGTTACTTTTGTAAACTTTTCTCCTCCTAATTGGGCAATCAATCATAGAGTTATTTTATAATGAATGTGTGGTTAACAAAAACAAAATAAAAATGATTACGGTTTATAAGAAGAGAAAATTAGCATTGGTACCACATTTGGCCAAAAAGTTAGCACCAATACCACATTCAAGGCCCAATTATCATTCATACCACATTGTACTTGTAAAATAATCATTTTATCCTCCAACTGGTGAGACAAGGAACTACGATTGATGTGACCTTTCGAAATTCCTGTCGTCCTTTGTCTCTCTCCTGACGCATTGGTAACCGTTTGCGTCCCTCTGGCTGGTAAAACAAAGTTGTCTCCGAGTAAATTCAGATCTTCGTCTTCGGCTCTTTGGCGGAATAAAACAAAGATCAAGTTGTCTCCGAGTAAATTCAGATCTCTGATTGGTAAAACCACATTATCTGGCCATGGACAATCAAGAGAAGTTGTCTCCGAGTAAATCCAGATCTCTGGTGGGTAAAACCACATCATCTGGCGATGGACAATCAAGAGATCCAGTTGTCCCCGAATTTAACCCATATCATCTCCCCAAACGTTTTTATTAATTAATTATTTGTCTTGACCTAGTATTTAATGCTTTGTATTATATTTTAATGTCTAATAATCATTGTCACCATTTAATGTGGTTGTTCCCCTTTTTCAACATGTTGTACTGTTTTCTGACGCATTCTCTCTCTTTCTGCAGAGTCATCAGGGGCAAAATCGTCCATCGTCTACCACAATACCACAAAAAAGTGGTACAAATGTTAAACCATTCTATATTGTAGTAGAGATGCTAAGAAATTTAAAAAATGTGGTACATTTGGCAAAAATTCCTTATAAGAATTAATGTAACGATTAGGTATATTTATTTATATAGGAACGCTACAGACTGACAAAAAAAAAAAAAAAAACCCCACATTCTCTGAGAACAAAATTAAGGTTTCTCCAGTGGGCTTTTCTTTCGGCGTATTATCACCTTTTTGCCCAATAAGAAAAGAATTGAGTATGGGCCTGAACCAACAAAGCGCTTTTCATTTTTTTAGACGAGGTGGTCTATAGAGAATGAATTCTTATCGTATTATATGATCATTGTGACAAATGTGTATATGTTAGAAATAAAAGATAAATGAAAGAATGTATAAAATTAAGTACTGCATTGTATTATGATTTTTTGTTTCGTTATGTCGAAATGAAGAATACAACATACATGTCGATTGTTTATACAGAGGTAAAAAGATACGATCGAGTGTGAAAATATGAATGTATGTTTGATGAATTTTTCAAACACTCCTTGTAGACTAATCTCAAATGTGATTCAAGTAACTTTACCATGAACTTGCAGTTTTTAAATTCAAATGTAAAACTCGAGTTCATCACTTGGTATGTTTCACAACGTTTCTTCTAAGTTTTTAATTAGTTCTTTATTTCCAAATGGTTGAGTTTTTGCATAAGCGAGACTAACCTATTTCTCTGTGGCAAGAAAAACTAGCTACGGCCACAGGGTTTGATCCAAAAGATTCCGTCCATGACATAATGCTCTCCGTCATTTTTATTTTTTTTTGCTAAGAATGCTCTCAGTCATGGTCTAGTCATAATACTAAATTAGTAGATTGTATGCTATAAAGCTCTAAGCCCACTTAAAGTCTCTGGTAATCAATTGGAAGTTTGGAAGGATTATAAAGAAAAAGCTAGTTAGATGGCTTTAGTTAAACTTAGAAAAAGTTAGATGGCTTTAGTTAAACTTAGAAAAAGTTAGATGGCTTTAGATAGTGATTTGGAATTGAGTAAAAAAGCAAGATGTTTAATGGAACTTAAGTTTTGTTTGGAAATCTACAAAAGGTATTTTTAGCTCTTACATATAAGGTATATTTTTTTTAGGGACGATTGGCGCAAAGACAAAAATGGAGTTTCTAATTAGGGAATCGACAAAAGTCGATTTTGTCGGAGACGAAAAAAAAATAGCGCTACAAAGGACCTTCAGTTTAAAAAGAATTACAGAAAAACCAGATGTATACGCAGCCATGCGCGTGGGATTCTCGGCCTTGACTTTTTTGGCAAAAAAGAATGAAGCGACCGTTAATAAATGCTCTGCTACGACCTGACCTTTACGCTACAAACATTTAATAACGGATAGACTAACATTAATTCTTGTTTTTTTCAAACTGGGAAAATATTAGCACGTTACAAATATATGTTGGCCGATTTTGATATTTGTATACATGTAAACACATGTATAGAGCGCTAAAAATAATTATAGTGTTAAGTTATTGGATCTATGTATACATATATAGAGCGTTATTAACATTTATGTACACCTGAACATGTACATAAATCATTATTAACATTTGTATTCATGTAAACACATGTATAAAGCTTTATTAACATTTGTATAAATGTAAACACGTATATAGAGCGTTATTAACATTAGTATACTTGTATAAACGCTACAAATAACTACAATCACTGTATCCCAAACCGTTGAACAGAGCAAGTGAATAATGTATTGTAATTGGACATTGAAATATCATTAGAGTCATAAATTTCGTCAAATGTTCGATGGATTTTCACCGGTTTTTGTCGAGTTTTTACCGGATTTCTTTGAATTATCACCAGATCTTCACCGGATTTCGTCGAACTATCATTGCATTTTCATTAGTTTTTGTTAAATTAATGTCACCGGAACTTACAAAGATTCATAATAATAGCAACACTATTGTGTTGAATTTAAAGTGTTGCTATTACAATGCAGTGCTCTGTTCGATCATGGCTCAATATAAACGATGGCAACACACGAGGAAGATAACATGTAAGAAATGTACATAGATCTATAAAGATTTTTAGATATTCATTCACAACATATTGATGTCTCATGTATTAAATCATATCATATCAAATAGAAAAATGCGTGAGGCTATTTTTGGCAAAAAGAGGAGCTAAAATTTTCTTTGTTTTGGACTCCGACAAAATATTATGGAAAACTAAATAAAGTCCAGATATTTGTCACTCACCAATTATCTCTTTTTTTTATAAGAAGTAAAGATCTTACATAACGACGACATGTATACATTTGAGATTTAAACACAAAGATCATTATATTGTTTTGCAGATTGTCTATTGCATTTAAACAGAAAAAAAAATTCAATGATATTTTCTTTCCTTCATTTGTATGGTCCACTTTTAGATCCTTTACTTCATCGTGTTCTCTACTTTTGGAACTTCCTTTGCTTTTCTTCTCTTCATCTTCAACATATTATAAAACCAGAAAACAACTTTTTATTATGTAATATTATATTCACTCGTGGACTGGCCTTGTCTTTTAATGTCTTGGTATTACTTTTTTTTTGGGAAAATTCCCAAAAAAAACCTCATTTATTTTTTATTTGGACGTTTAATACCTAATTATTTTTGGTTGGAAAAAATATACACATATTAATTAAACGGTGCGATTTAATACTCAAACAATTAAATATTGTTATTTTCATACTTACGCACTCACAACAAAAAAAAAATTCCAATTTTACCCTTACCATTTTAATTAATTATTAACTTTTAGATGACGTGGCATTAATTTTTTAATTAAATAAAATTTAATTTTATTAATATTTCATTTCTTTTTTATCCCAAAAAAATTCAAAAAAAATTTCAAAATAATCTTCAGTTTATTTTACAAATATTTAATTTCTAAATTTTAAAATAAAATTAATTAGCAAAAAAAAATTTTAAAAATAATTGGCCATTTTTATGAATTGATAAATCTTGAGAAAGACGATGAGATTCGAATTGAGATTTTTTCGAAAATAGTTTCATTCGTAAAGGATTTATATTCGAATAGAGAGTTTCTCACGACGAAGAAAAAGTTCATATCGAAGCTCGTTAATATCATATGCATCACGACGAATAAAATCAAATTAGTTTTATTGGCGATGAAGAATTGAAGATTTTGGATACGACTAAGAGGAGATCGTGAACGGTTATCGAATTTGATGGTTGCAAAAGAGGACGACGGAGATTGTTTACCGGCGATTATAGTAGAGATTAATCGAGAAAATTTGAGAATCGAAGAAGAAACGTCTCTTTGACATTGCAAAGACGGAATGACTATTTATAATATTTTTAATATTTTTGATTTTCTTTTATGTTTAATTTTAAAATAAAATAATTCTATAAAAAAAATTTATTTTTAGGCAACATAAATAAAAAATTAGTAAAAATTAATTTTTATTTAAATAAAAAACTAATGTTATGTCATATAAAAATTAATAATTAGTTGAAATGGTAAGGGTAAAATTGGAATATATTTTTTGTTGTGAGTTCGTGAGTATGAAAATAACAATATTTAATTGTTTGGGTATTAAATCGCACCGTTTAATTAATATGTGTATTTTTCTTCCAACAAAAAATAATTGGGTATTAAACATCCAAATAAAAAATAAATGAGGCTTTTTTTGGGAATTTTCCCAATGTTTTTTCTGTGTGCAATGTCTTGGTATTTAGGCTTCATGTGACCAAAACAAAAGATAAAATAGACTGCCTATTTCTGTATATTTTCAGGTGATCATAAATGTTATGTTATTGCAAATATTTGGCAACTTATTCTTACTTCAGGGGAAAGAGAAAGAAGAAACACAATATATAATAGACAAGTTTTCAACAACAAAAATAATATATATTCTACTTCTTATATATATTCGACAAAAGAATCCTTACTTGTTACACTACCACTAATCAAATAATTATATCTTATGTTATTAGGTTAATCTTACGACATCTAAAACCTGGAAAATCATATCGAAATTTAACGATAACTTTCTAATTGAATATTTTCAAAAACTTATGATTTAATTTGTGTGAATTCTTTAGGTAACTAACGAATATATCTTGGTGGAACTTTCACATATGTAACTAAGCAAAATTTTGCAATACTTAGGTGAATACAACTTAGAGTAAAATAATTATTAAACACAAAATTTGAATGGATATCTCGTTTCACATTCAAATTTGAAAACATATTTTTACTATATAAAACATTCATCAAATTTTCACGTTTTCAATTGAAAAACAATTCCATTATATGCTACAAACGTGTTGAAAATTAATATAGCTTGAAACATCGAAACATCGTAAATATACTAAAACTAAGTTTTTAGTGTTTTATGATTATTTTGTAGGAATTTATTTAGCTAAAATGTTTCACCTATTCAATTATTTGATTACTCCACTATTCACCCGAAAGATCACTCAAGCTCTTAGAAAAAACGTACTAGCTAAATCACTTTTGAAAATGGAATTAATTTTGACAAATGTTATATATGAATGGTTACTTGAATCATGTGTTCAAAACATAAATATTAATTTGTACAGGTGATTCAACTACATTGGTTTATTGACTACATTGATTAGTATGTGTAAATGAACCATGATTTTGAAAACATCCCATCCAATAAAAATGAGAAAATTTGATCTCATATTACATGTGGGTGTTCAATGTGGCAAATAATGTATTTGGTAACATTGCCTTTAGTTTGAATCGTTCCCTTCTAAAGACACAAACAAAGAAGCGAAAGCGGCGATCACGGCGGCTTTGGCGTTGGGTGTTTTTAGATTGGTCTGTTTCTCGGACTGCTTAGAGCTTACTACTCTGCTCAATTCGAATGGCCAAGCAAACGCAATCGATGGTATTTTGGATGATATCAGAGAGCTTTGTTCTGTTTTTATTTCTTGTACCTTTCATCACGTTTCTAGAGCTGACAATGTGGAGGCAGACACATTAGCCAAATCAGCTATTTCTCGTTGTAATGTCTCCTCCAGTTCAGGAGTTTGAGTTTGTTTAATGCTAAGTTATGTTCACAAAAAAAAAAAAAAAAAAGAAAAACAAAGAAGCGAAAGCCAAATTAATTAGTTGGAGGACAAAACATGGCCTTCCTAAAACGAAAGGTATATGACCCACACACAATAACATATCCACAAAGATATGTCGTATCTTCATATATACCTTAGTTCTCCTATAAAAGTAGACAAAGCTGCCATTACGAAAACCAATCAAAACCTACGTGAAAGCTGGCGTTTTATTCTTCTTGTGATTGATCTCAAGGTACATAACGCAATGGAAATGACATCTGGATCGTTAGGCAATGGGATCTCAGAAGCGATGGGACAAAACCGCGGGAACATAAAACGTTGCCTCGAGAAGTACATTGAGAATGGCAGAAGGGTGATGAAATTGAACGAGTTGATGGATGAGATGGAGATTGTTATCAATGATGTAACACAACGAAGGCGAGTCATGGATGGCGATCTTGGCAAGATCTTGTGCTTCACTCAGGTCTTAAACCATACTCTTTTGATTTTTCAATCTCTTTTTTTTGGGTGGAAAATCATATGATCAAATCTAACATTTCAAGAAGCTTTCTTCATTTATAAAAGGTCATAAAATTTTGTTAAAAAAAAAAGAGGTCTTAAATTGAAAATATACTATTGATCTTATATTTTCAGGGCATTATATTGCAGATCATTTTAAACATTTTTTTCAAATAATGATTTAAGTTTTTTTAAATTATATTAAATACTAAGGTTTTTGGATTTCTATTTCAAAATTTGTTGATAGTAGATAGCATAGTGTCTAATTGATTAATATTTTCTTTTATAAATAATTATCCAGGCTTTGCGTAGATATAATTTTATTTAACTGTTGTAATAACATCAAATTATGTTTTAAACATCAAAATATAGTATTGGTAAAAAGCGACATCTCATGAATATCACTTTTTCTTGATCAATAGAAAGAAAAACAATAACTCATGATGAAAAATAAATATACTAAAATGTACAAGATTAGAAATGATTGAAAACCATGCCATAAGATTGTATAATAGACAATTGTATGCCAAAACTCAAACTTATTTTGTTTAACCATTATTTGGAGGGAAAGCTATGTTATAGTTTTTTGCTCTTCATTGTTGTACTCATTATATATAGAGATATGCATGAGATTTCTAATGTTCATTGGTTTGATCAAAAAAAGTATGGTGACCTAAATATAGCATTACAAATGTGAATGAATCTGCAGGAAGCAGTGGTAATTCCTCCAAATGTAGCATTTGCGGTAAGAGGAAACCCGGGAATATGGCAATACATGAAAGTTAACTCTTCCAATCTTTCCGTGGAAGCTCTATCGAGCACACAATATTTCAAACTCAAAGAGCTTCTCTTTGACGAGAATTGGTCTCTCCTCTTTTTCTTAACCAAATTATATTTTCCTTTTCTTGCTCTAATTAGAAGTTTGTAAACAGGGCAAACGATGAAAATGCATTGGAGGTTGATTTTGGAGCGTTGGATTTCACTCTGCCTTGGCTTTCATTGCCATCTTCCATAGGAAACGGCCTCAGTTTTGTGTCCTCAAAGCTCGGAAGCCGTTTAAACGATAACCCGCAGTCTCTCGTGGACTACTTGTTGTCACTTGAGCATCAAGGAGAGGTGAATTTTATCCCCATCAAATCCATTTCTTCATTGATTTTTGTTTCCTTGTGTAAATGACGTTTTCGCATTTGTGTTTACATATGCAAAGAATTAAGAAAACAAAAACTTAGATTTCAGTTTAAATCAATATAGATATCTAAAATACCAAAAATTCTAAATTTTCATTTAAAACAATAAAATAAAGTTGTGAAGTAGTACTGATTCATATACGACCGTCTTTTTTTTTTTTTTTGTCAACCAAACATTTATTTTCGTTTTCTAATAATATTATTACTTAAAACTTAAATTTGTGAAACTAAATAAGTTTGTAAGAAATTGTAGCCTAAATATGTTTATGTCAATGTTGTTATATAATTTTCAGAAGCTTATGACGAATGAGACTCTAAACACGGCTAGAAAGCTTGAGATGAGTTTGATTTTGGCTGATGTTTTCCTATCGGAGCTACCTAAGGACACACCTTTCCAAGCCTTTGAACTCAGGTTAAACCTTTAACACAAATTTACATTGCTAGCCGATCGGTTGTTTAACGGGTTTAATTTTGAGTTAAAAACCGAAAACAGGTTTAAGGAATGGGGTTTTGAGAAAGGATGGGGAGAAAGCGCAGGGAGAGTTAAGGAGACAATGAGAATCTTGTCGGAGATTCTTGAAGCCCCTGATCCTCACAACATTGATCGATTCCTCGCTAAGATTCCTAGAATATTTAACGTTGTCATCTTCTCGATTCACGGCTACTTTGGTCAAACCGATGTTCTTGGTTTGCCTGATACTGGCGGTCAGGTTGTTTACATTCTTGACCAAGTTAAGGCCCTTGAAGATGAATTGCTTCATAGAATCAACTCTCAAGGCCTTAATTTCAAACCTCAGATTCTTGTTGTAAGTTCTCTTCGAACTACTTGTCTTTCTATTTAAATTGAGTCTTGATTATGAATATTTTTTTTTTCAAATTTTGTAGTACTTTTTAAACTAGAACTTGTTATGTGGTATTTTATGGCTAATGTGATATTGATGTGTTGACAATTTGATTTTAGGTAACACGATTAATCCCAGACGCTAAAAACACTAAATGCAACCAAGAATTGGAACCTATTTTCGGTACCAAACATTCGAATATTCTTCGAATTCCATTTGTAACAGAGAATGGGATTTTACGTCGTTGGGTTTCCCGCTTTGATATCTATCCCTACCTAGAAAGATTCACTAAGGTAAAATCATACAAGAATGGTAGAATATAATTTATTTTTTTCACCTATTATTTTTTTTTTTTTGCTCTAGAAATTTCATATTGAAACTGTAAATATTATGAGTAGGATGCAACAACAAAAATATTGGATATTTTGGAAGGAAAACCTGACCTAATCATCGGAAATTATACGGATGGAAACTTAGTGGCATCACTCATGGCTAATAAGCTTGGAATTACTCAGGTTTCTTACATTTTTAATTTGTGAATTTTAGACCAATGATTTACTCATGTCACAACAAACTAATTGAAATGAAAAACATTATATAAAAATCCAGGCAACTATTGCACATGCCTTGGAGAAGACTAAATATGAAGACTCCGATATCAAATGGAAAGAGTTTGATCCTAAATATCATTTCTCATCTCAATTTACGGCAGACTTAATCTCTATGAACTCTGCTGATTTCATCATAGCAAGCACTTATCAAGAGATTGCTGGAAGGTAATTAATTTCATTAAGACAATGCATTAATGAAAAAATCGAGCCGGTTTAACATTATCCGGTTTGGTTGAATTTTGTTAGCAAAGAGAGGGCGGGACAATACGAGAGCCACATGAGCTTCACACTCCCGGGCCTATACAGAGTTGTCTCCGGCATTAATGTCTTTGATCCGAGGTTCAACATCGCAGCTCCTGGTGCGGATGATACTATCTACTTCCCTTTTACCGCACAAGACCGGAGATTCACCAAGTTTTATCCTTCCATTGAAGAACTCTTGTTTAGCCAAAATGAGAATGATGAACACATGTACGTCTCTATTCCCTCTTTTTACTTTTCTTAGTCATAAAACTATAGGGTTTCAAGAAGTGGTTAATCGCTGATTTTCGTTGATTGTTACTTTTAGAAACTATTTTTCCAAATTGTAAACACACTCACACCAAGCGTTAGTTTTTAACCGCTTTTTTCTTGTGAAAATAGTGGTTATTTGGTGGATAAGAAGAAACCGATCATCTTCTCAATGGCAAGGCTTGATGTTGTAAAGAACTTAACGGGATTAACTGAGTGGTATGCTAAGAACAAGAGGCTGCGAGACTTGGTGAACCTCGTGATCGTAGGAGGATTCTTCGACCCTTCCAAGTCTAAAGACAGGGAAGAGATCTCAGAGATCAAGAAGATGCATTCTCTGATTGAGAAATACCAACTCAAGGGTCAATTTAGATGGATCGCAGCTCAAACTGATCGAACCAGAAACGCTGAACTTTACCGATGTATTGCAGATACAAGAGGTGCTTTTGTGCAGCCTGCACATTATGAAGCCTTTGGTCTTACTGTCATTGAAGCAATGAGCTGTGGTTTGGTCACATTCGCCACGAACCAAGGCGGTCCTGCTGAGATTATTGTGGATGGTGTCTCTGGATTCCACATTGACCCGAGCAATGGAGAAGAATCAAGTGATAAGATTGCGGATTTCTTTGAGAAATCCGGTACCGATCTTGATTATTGGAATATGTTTTCGACTGAAGGGCTGCAACGCATAAACGAATGGTATATATCCTCAAAGCATCACAAGAAACTGATCTAAAGATAGTTTTAATTTAATAAAGATAGTTTCAATTTAATGATCATATATGTGCAGCTATACATGGAAGATATATGCAAACAAAGTGATAAACATGGGGAGTACATATAGCTACTGGAGATATTTGAACAAAGATCAGAAACTTGCTAAGCAAAGATATATCCATTCCTTCTACAATCTTCAATACCGAAATTTGGTAAAATTATTAGTCTTTTTTTGTTTCACTTGTGTGAATCAAAACATATATAAATGCTTTCTTTAACCATATTTTTGTTTAAAACAGGTGAAAAATATACAAATATTGAGTGATATTCCTCAGCCACCACCTCCTCCTCCAAAGCCTTTGGTGAAACCATCAGCATCAAAAGGGTATGTTAATTTATTTAGAATTACTACAGATTATATAAGAGTATATATTCATGTTATAATTTTGTTATTTTCTTTATATTCTCACAGCTCGAGGCGAACACAGTCGCGATTGAGTTTCAGGTTGTTTGGTGCTTAAGCTCTCTTTTGAAGGAGAGCTAATGTCAGAATTGCGGAAATATCTAAACCTTGTTGATGTTTCAGTTCTTATATTTATACGTATTGTAGTTTCATATATGTAAATGTTCAAGTTGTGTGATTACAAGTATAATAAAGGGAAAAAGAAACAAAATGTATTTGATTTTTACCATTGATTCTTAGTGAGTGTTATGTGTGATTACTGATTTAACATGTTGAAGTTGAAGGATTTGTTACCTTGAAGCTCGAGAAAGCTCGGATTCAAGTATTATGGAACCAAACACGAGGATCAACCGAGAAGAGATTTAACATTTAGTTGTTGCAAACTTGCAATAGTACCTCTTATGAAGCACTCCTGATTAACATAAATGTCAGAGAAGATGCACCATACCAAAAACTAGTTAGAACAAGCAAAACCGTGATTTGAAGATTTAAGCATCTTTTTCAGGTTTGAGTCAAAATTGAATCCAAAAGGATAATCGATAAAACTTAGATGGCTTGGCTATCTGGGACAACATCTTCATCATCGGGTTGTGATTGAGAAGCTGTCAGTTTCGCCGCCTTGTAACTTTTTGAGCTTCTTAGGATATCTTGCAGGCTCCCCAATAACCTGTTCACAAGACGAGCAAAAAAGAGTTTATGACAGTAGTCTGTGCAGCTTGATGGACAATAATAATACCCTTAACCGGTCACTTACCTATTTGTTCCTCCAGCCAGATTGTTTCCTGTTGAAACCAAGAATCGAAATTAGCATGTCTGGTAGAGAGAACGTGTGATCAAAGTTACATTCGGATCGATAAAATACCTTGCTTCCTAGGCATAGAAGAAGTCACAGCACTATCACTATCATCGTCTGATGAACTATCTGATGGTGTTTTAGTGGAGTCATTCAAAGTCGTCTTAGATTCATCCTCCTCAGCATCCTTGAAGAAATTCGTCTTACTCTTGTACGCTGTGACTGAGTTAGAGCTTTTCTTCACAGCTTCCTTCTTGTTGTTGACATTCATCTTACTCTTGTTCACTGTAACCGGGTTAGAGCTTTTCTTCACAGCTACCTTTTTGTTGTTGACTACGCCTTTCATGGATGCATCAGAATGATCAACCTTTGATCCACTGCGATCAATCTTAGCCTTTGACTGCAATTGACTAGTACCAGAACTAGATGGTTGAACTCTACCTTTTGTCTCTTTCAGTTTCACTGAACCATCAATGGAACCACCAGGATGCAAATCAAGGCTTTTCTTCTCCTTTTTAGATTTAGCTCCACCAGTCACTTGATCTTGCTTGTTAACACCACCAACAATATCGTCCTTTTGGCTAGAACCAAAATTGTCTCCCATATCAGTGTTCTCTTTCAGAACTTGCATGGAACAGTTAATATCCTCAGTATTATTGGTGACCTCAGTAATCTTTTTCAAAGGGGAAGCATTGCTCTCAGTATTTTTCTTAGCTGGCGTGAATGATGCATCAGTGTCTTTTGGGTTGTTGATGGGAGAAGCCTCTTCTTGAGCAACATTGTTTCCCTCAACTGACAATACTTTGGCCTCCTCCACAATGTTCAAAGAGTCTTTCTTCTTTGATCTCTTGCTTGACTTCTTCTCACTTTTTTCCAGATTTTCCTCAGCTTCTTTCTTTTGCTGCAAAGAATCTACTACCTGGGCCTCCTCCACAATGTTCAAAGAGTCCTTCTTCTTCGATCTCTTGCTTGATTTCTTCCCACTTTTCTCTATATTCTCCTCAGCTTCGTTCCTTTGCTGCAAAGAATCTAATACATTTCTGATAACACTATCATGCCCTTCTCCATCTACAACTTTGATAGGTTCAACATTCTGTGCACCAGAATCTACCGGAGTATCTTCTTTAGCTGCTGGGGTCTTGGCTTTTCTTGAACTTTTCTTCTTAGTAGACTTCACAGATTTAGCCTGATCAGCATCTATTTCAACTTTTTCCTTAGAAACTTCATGTTCACGGGATGCGTTTTCATCCGTAAATTTACCAATGTGATCCAACGTTTTGGATTCCTGGACAAAGGCATGTGGGGTGCTCACCATACCAGCAGCTTGTAGATTACTCGCAGCTTGTATTTTATCTGCACCCATAAGTGTGGCCTCTCCGCTTCCCACTTTGTCAACAAATTTGTCACCCATCTCATTTTCTACAAAAAAAAAAAAAAAAAAAAAAAATCACCAGTTATGAGTTGATAGAAACTCCATGTGACATATAATTGTAAAGAAGAGCTATATTCGACCAAGAATCCAATTTACCATTTTGTATTGCCTCTACAAGAGCATCGGCAAGCTTTTCTCCTATCGAGTTAGGAATAGATTCAGAAGTAGCATCAACACAATCTAAACTTCCAGATACCTTCTCCCTCTCATTCACAATTATCTTTGCTGTTGTAGTAGCAGCAGTAGATTTATTGATGTCATTCTTTGAGGACTTCCTTTGCCTTTTCTTCTTCTCAGTAACTGGACTGGTTGTCAAACCACTGCTAACCTCCAACTGATTTTCTGGGTAGCTCACCAAATTATCGGTCTGGATATTATCTGCAGAACTTGGTATAGCTTTTCCGCTTCCCACATCTTCGTTAATCTTCTCACCAATCTCATTTTCTACACAAACGAACGGTAACATTATATGAGTTGATAGATACTTCCAATGAAATTTTTGAGGATATCAAAACTCAACCAAGAATCAGCAATAAGCCAATAACATTATAAGTTAACAATAAAAAATCCCTGAAGTCTGATTGTAGAGGACAGCTAAATTCGCTAAAGAACTGAAATTACCTTTGCCAAGATTTCCTCTTTGTGAAAGTAGACAAGATTCAGAAGTAGCATCAACACGATCTACATTTCCAGGTACTCCGTTTATCTCGTTCACAATTTCTCTTGAAGCTGTGGTAGCAGTAGCGGCAGCAGCAGATTGATTGATTTGATCTTTTGAGCTCTTCTTTCGCTTTTTCTTCTTCTCAGTAACTGGACTGGTTGTCAACTCACTGTTGGCCTCCAGATGATTTTCCGGGTGGCTCACTAGAGTATCAGTTTCCATATTATCTTTTCCCACATCTTCGACAGATTTCACACCCAACTCAGTTTCTACACAGAATCAGTAATTACACTATAAGTTAACAAAAGTCCCTGAAATATGAGTGTAGATGATAACTAAATTCAATAAAGAATTGACATTACCTTTCTGTGTTGCTTCTACAAGAAGATTTACAAGAGTTTCTCTCTCTGGGATGGGAAAAGATTTAGAAGTAGCGTCAACACAATCTACAATTCCAGGTACCTTCGTTTATCTCATTCACAACTTTTCTTGAAGTTTTAGTAGCAGCAGCAGTAGATTGTTTGATGTGATCTTTTGAGCTCTTCGTTCTCTTTCTCTTCTTCTCTGTAGCTGGACCAGTTGTCAAACCACTGCTAGCTTCCAACTGGTTATCCGCGTTAGTCACCAAATCAGCAGTTTGAAGATTATCGACAACACTTGGAGCCAATTTGCTTCCCTCACCTCTTTCATCATCTTGTGATGTAATCTGCCCATCTACAAGTTCCGAAGAAGGTGGAAGATCCTTCTCTTGGTCAATCATGACTATATCAGCAGTTTTTCCTCCCTTTTCAAGATCTACTGAAATTCAGAAAACAAGGGTAAAGCATACAATAACTCTCCATAACAGCTAATAAAGGATCCCAAAATTCAATCATAGTACCAAAATTCACCTTGTTCTATTGCTCCCGTAAGATCATCTACTTTTTCTAGAGCTTCTTTAACAGTTTGATTGTCTGGTACATCCTTCACCACACCCCTGGTATCCCCATCTACAAGCTCTAAGTTAACTGGGAGAATTTTCTCTTCCAATAGCCTGTCCGCATCAGAAGTTTGCTGATTGTCTCCCGTACTAACGCCGTTTTTCTCACCACTTTCAATATCTATAGAACATCAGATATTACAACCAAAGGTAAATGAAATAACACTGTCCAAAAACATCTAAAGAATCACTACATTCCATAATAACCAAAACAGAGGTTACCTGCTCCCGTAAGAACTTCACCCTGCAATTTTCCACATAACTCGGTAGTAGCAGCAACAGCAGATTGATTGAGATCAACCTTGGATTTCTTTCGACTTGCTTTATCATCCGAACTTATAATCCTCCTCTTCCTCGTCTTCTTCTCAACTACTTCAGTTCCCAAACCTTCTTCAATAGTCAAATCCTTAGCAATCTCTTTCTTCTTCTCAACCAACTCAAGATTCGAACGATTTTGATCAGTAGCCATTATAGTCAACATCTCACCCTCGTCAACTCTAACGGCATCAACATACATAAACCAGTTTCTACTAATCCCATCAAAAGCCTTACACACATTCAAAGATTCCGAGAAATGATAAAATTTCCTTCGTCGTTTAACCTTAAAAAAAAAAAAAAAACCACTCATCAATTATACTTGTTCCTAATGTATGAACAAAGCAGAAAACTCCATTACCTTCAACGCCGAGATATGAATTTCTCCAATTTCTGGGAAAACTTTTTTATGCTCCTTGATTACTTTGTCTATAAACCAAAAACCACAATAATCAGAGAAACGCAATAACAATAAGTTAAGAAGTCGATTTCAATGGCGTATGAAGAGATTATAGTGATGATTTTGCGAAGAGAGTAGTGGATTTTTTTTTTTTGTTGTCACCTTTGAAATCGGAGATGATTTCATCTTTGTGTACGGGTAACGCGAGACGAGTGTCGAGGTTGGTTTCTACATAGACGCAGTGAATCTCCGGTGAGGAATTTTTTTCCAGATTAGCCATTATTCGAAACGAGACTGGAATTGGAAGGAGACGAGCGCGAAGAAGACGATGAAGAAGTTCCTGGGAATCTAAAAGGTTTTAGGGTTTTAACTGTTAACAAAAAAAAATAAAAAAAAAAGTTTTTTTGCGAAAAAAAAAAAAACTTTTTTACAATATTTTGCGAAACAAATATTTTCCTTATTAAAATATTAGGGAGACCAATTAGAAAATTACGTGTGGCAATATTGACCAAAAAAGCCATAACTAAGCATAAATTCTGATTTTGCTACTCAATTCTTTTTGAAATTTCTGATCTTTATTAGTGGAGAATGGAGAATATGCATATTATAATTATCAACCAAACTAATTACACAATTTTTCAAAAATATACTAAATTATTTTGTGACATTTAGTCTTGTATTGTTTTCATTATAGGGAGAACAAGAAGCAAGAAAAGTGGCTAAAGAAAAGGATTTTGGTTGATTGGTTATTTGCAAAATAAGTAACTTTAGATTGCATTTGGTTCGGTTTATAAAAAGAGTGTTACTTAAACACAAATAAATGGTGTTCTTCACAAATAAATTATAAATGCTTCCAATCTACTCAACACATTTTGTGCAACCTTAACGTTCTCCACACTACCATTACCTGCAAAAGATCAAATACCCAAAGCAAACTTGCAACATAGAGAGTTTAAGCTAGAGATTCACATTATAACAATGTGCAGATTCTCTTAAAATCTCTATGAGAAACGAATATCTTCTAATACTAATGACTGTACTCGTTTTTTGTTTACGCACGAATTAACCGAGAGGTCACAAAGTTCTTGTGGATACAAGGTAAGCAATTATATCATGCTACAACACATCATTGAAATCACTGGGGAATAAAAAATAGGATGGTAGACAAAGATATGGTAATGCCCAATGGAAGTTATCTTTTAGCTGCAAGATGCATTACCTATAATGTTCTCTTGTTCTGTAACAAGCATTTCAAGAAATTTTTATCTTTCAGTCGAGAAAAATCAAGCAAGGTCAGAAATAACCTCTCCATATGTAGAGTAGCACTGCAAAACCGATGTACCCGGAAACAAACTTACTCTCCATTAAAGGCAGAGGCAAGACAGGTCGTATCTAGAGTGAGATCTTGGGTTGCTAAGAGCCTAAGATGGCCAAATCTGTCAACAAAACAAGCATATATATTTTTACCCGAGCACTGTTTCTTGTCTACTTGGAGAATGTTAGACACTATATCAAACAAAAGAAATGTCCAGAAAAATCCAGTCTTTCACTGACCTTTTCGACGACAAACAGCACAGAAAAGTCCTGCATTGCTTCCAATTCCAAGAACTAGGGAATGCCATAGTTAACTTTTCTAGAGTTTATGTAACACACATCTTTCCAAAATGCAATGCAACATTCCACAAGGTAATAGGAAGAGAAAAATATCAGTAGCCCATCAGACACGGCTTGAGAAAAGTTAACAATAGCATTCCCAAGTTCTGAGGATTTGGGACTTTATAAATCTAATTCTTCTAAGTATAGCAAGATTCTCAGGGTTCATCATTTATTAAAATCCCTTCTTGGTGCCACAAGTTCTAAAAATTTCTGCAGACACAGACACAGACACACAGAAAAAAACATGACAAGTATATTAAAACCAGATTAGTCAAGAACTGGATTCATTTTTCCTAGAGAAACCAAAGAGTGTTCGAAATAACTCTTTGGAAAAAAGATGATTCCTCTGCTTGTTCCGGTTCAGTTTGAATTCCGGTGCAATAACCGGAACTAACCGAACAACAACCAAACTATTTTATTGGTTATATTCCGGTACAATAATCTAACAAAGAAAAATGGAAAGTGGAAACAATCAATTAACGGTCAAGATTAACATCAGAAAAAAGGGAACAATGAATTAACGGTCAAGATTAACAACAGAAAAAAGGAAACAAAGAATTAACGGTCAAGATTAACAACAGAAAAAGGAAACAATGAATTAACGGTCAAGATTAACATGGATTCTATAGATGATAAAGAATGGAATCTCTCTATAAATATAATCACTTGTAGTAGCATCACCTGAAGTCCTGAAGCAAACAATTTACTCTCATTCTCTGTTTCTCTCTTAGCACAAATTCATCATCTTCGATCTCTGTCTTTTTAAATTTTGTGTGTTGAGTTCTTCTCTTTCTTGTCGCAAACGAAACTAGGGTTTTGGTTAATTCTTCTTCGATTCTTCTACACCATGGAAACCGAAACTGTGAGAATACAAGTGGCTACGAGGATGTCGAACCTACCTCCGAATCTAGGGTTCACGAGTGCAGTCCAAATCGAACTACACGAAGTGATCGAAGAGTTGCTCGAAGATGTTACTGGAACAACGCACGTGGCATCGTACGTGGCATCACTGTCTCCAATCTCTCGTGTTCTCCTGAAGCCACGTAGCTTCTTACCAGAAAAGCTCTCTCGTCTCCTTCGTCGTCAACTTAATCGTGAGACTCCTTTTTGTGAATATTTGGCTGAGAAAATCTCCTTTTGTCGGTTTTCACGTGCTAATTACACTCTTTATCAAAGACCTTTTCTCATGTCGGTGAACGTGAGAGTCGTCAAAGAGGTTCGGTTTATTTTGTCCTCTGTTTCTGGTCCGTTGAGTGGTGCTCCCGTGGATGTGTTTCAGAGATTGCTTGAGGAACAAACTGTGGAACCGGCCATGGATTTGGATGAGTCGTGTTCAATTTGTTTTGAAAAGTTGTCTGAATCGTCATCGGAGAGTCATCATAACAGCATCATTCAGATGCCTAAGTGTTTGCATTCGTTTCATCAAAACTGTATTTTTGAGTGGCTTGCTCGTCACAATTCGTGTCCCTTGTGTCGTAGAGTTCCGTTCGAAGAGGATCAAGATTAGGGTTAGGGTTTAGATGTTTTTTTTCTAGTGTACAATTTGTTTAATTTCTTGCTTGTTTCCGTATGTATCGACGTTTTCATGTATGTTTTGTAGGCAAAGTTATGAACAGAGACTCTAAGATTAGGCTAATTAGCGTTAGGGTTTATTCTAATGTAGTCTTTCTTGTTTTCGTATTGTATTGGCCTTTGATACATGTTTTGTAAGCAATATGTCACTTTAATGATAAATTTTTTGAATTTCCAGTACTTGCAATTTTCCATTAAATTTGTAGCATGAATACAGGTTGAATAATTAAGTGGTGTTCCGATCCAGAGAAGATTGAGACAGAAACACAAATAAATGTTAGAATGCAATAAAGGAAAGCAACAATATACAACACTTAGTGTGGTTAGAGCAAATAATACACAAGTCTTTCCAAAGGGATTAAGGTTTAGTTTGGTCTTTGCTAATGCTTCCTCGGAGTGACAGAACAAGCCAAACAAAGGATCGTATTATCCGTGGGGTCTTCTTACTGTTCCGCTTCGTCTGCTTTGCAATTCAACTGCAGAATCCAGAAACTACCTGTTATTCAAATGTATATTCAGCTGGTCACGCAATTTTTTAACTCAACAAAATGCTTCATTCATTTAAGATAAGTACTTACTCGTTTTGGCACATCAACCACATTGAAGGGTTGCAGCCACTAGGGTACTACATTTCACTTGAAAAAATGGAAAGAAAATGCAGAGTCGGCCAAAGCATCCGCCATAATATTGATCTTCCGTGAGTTATAAGGCGGCACGAGCTCCACACCAAACAAAATTTCCTGAGGAGTTTCTAATAATAACCAATCCAGCTCCACTACAATTCTTACTTTGGTTCCATGCTCCATTTGAAAAAAATAGAGGATATGACCACCATTTTGGGTTATTTCAAGGGGTGGATCAGTCCAAGCTTCATTCAATTGTTGTTCCTCCTCGGTTTGAGTACTAGATTTCCACAGATTGATATATCTCATAGCTTTAAATACTGTTTCCGGTGCCGCAATGTCCCTCCCTGAAAAAAAGAAAGAGTTTCGTGCCTTTCAAATTAAAGGCGCCAGAGAAGCCATGGAATTCTTTGACGATTTCAGTATTCTTCTCATTTGGTTTGAAATCTTTGGACTATATATAAGAAGTTCTTCATCTTCGGACTTGCATCTATAGGACAATGTTTTGGCTTGTATACGAACCCACTCTTACATGTAAAACCTTGCACACATCTTTAGGTGGATTACCTCTTTAACAGCTGCAACATTCCATTCTTGGCCGTTGTTTGCCACAATGTCCATAAATATAAGATATGGCTGCAAGTCTCTCCTTCGCCATACCATTATTCGCATTGTGAAACCTAAAAGCATTCACATCTCCGAATATGGCTTATTGATAGAAAACATTGTTAATGAAGTTTGAACTTACATAGAAAAAAGAAAGAGTGTAAATTTGATTGATAGTTAGTTTTATCCAACTGCACCATACTGGTTATAAACTAAGGCCTGCTTCTCCTCCCACCATCTCTGTAACCCTCTTTCAACTGCGACAGCAACAAGTAAAAACAAAAAAGATTGAGGTCCTAACCTAAATTGCACACGTTAAAGCGTATAGAGCAGGGAATGGAAGTTATACCTACTTGTTTAGATGTTGATACTCTGGTCAAATCTTGTGAACCCCCTTGTTTAGGTGACGAATGACTCAGTTCATTTATAGTTGTCTGCCTAGTGTTTTTTAAGCAATTCTTTAGAGCTTCTTCTAGCACATGGTTCTTCGATCTTCAGTGTTTAAGCGACGAGTTCTGATACATGCAACTGATAACACTATGGCTTATAGCCCTATCAACATCTATATGTGAGCTGAGAGAACTTGTCAAAGAGAGATGGAGATATGCTAGTAAATAGAGCTTGGACTAGCTGATTAAGAAATACTACATGTCTCATGATATGTCCTTGTAGGTTCAACAATATACCATATAAGGTAAATTTCATCAATGTTTACTGAAATAATTGAAACTGTTTTCACATTCATCTCATAGAAGCTGTTATATAGTTGCGAATATATAGCAATATAGTATCGAATAAACCAAGTTTCTAAACCAAAATTTCAGCAACAAAACAATCTAAATAGCAGCAACTGAAGTAAACCAGTCAACAACATAACTTAATCTAATGAAACTATTGCTAAGCCAATTTTTAGCTAACGGAAAAAAATCTAAAAGGCGACAAAGGAAGTGAAAATCACTACTTGATTTAGATTTTCTTGAAACTCAAGAGTTGATTTTGGTATTTCGACTTACGATAATGAAACGGATATGCACCGAAGCTCGCGATTTCTCTTCGTAATCCTTGTGAATCCGCAGGATTGATCTGAACCACGAACCAGCTCATGATATGTCCCTGTATGTTTTAATGGTTTAACTCGATCAGTTACCATTTTTGATGGATAACTCTTGTCCGTTGTGTAGTATAGAGTTCCGTACGAGGAAATATCATGAAGCCTTGTGAGAAGACTTGAAGTTAGGTTAGGGTTTAGATGTTATAGGTTTTGTTCTAACGTTCTTAGTAACGATTATGAAATATGTTTGATTTCTTTGTATGTATTTTGCATTTGATGTGTTGTTGTGTTGGAAAATGGTAATTTCAAACTGATCCACTAAACCAGAACAAACCGTAGCCAGTTGTCAAACTATTTTATTGGTTCACTTCCAGATTTTTTTTTTTTTTTTTTTTGGGTCATAAATTGGTTTAATTCCGGTTAATAACCAAATCCACAAGACCAGATTCCTCTGTTTGTTCCGGTTCAATTTGAATTCCGGTGTAATAACCGAAACTAACCGAACAACAACCAAACTATTTTATTGGTTATATTCCGGTACAATAATCTAACAAAGAAAAATGGAAAGTGGAAACAATCAATTAACGGTCAAGATTAATTAACATCAGAAAAAAGGGAACAATGAATTAACGGTCAAGATTAACAACAAAAAAAAGGAAACAATGAATTAACGGTCAAGATTAACAACAGAAACAAGAAACAATGAATTAACGGTCAAGATTAACATGGATTCTATAGATTATAAAGAATGGAATCTCTCTATAAATATAATCACTTGTAGTATCATCACCTGAAGCAAACAATTCACTCTCATTCTCTGTTTCTCTCTTAGCACAAATTCATCATCTTCGATCTCTGTCTTTTTTATGTGTGTTAAGTTCTTCTCTTTCTTGTCGCAAACGAAACTAGGGTTTTGATTCATTCTTCTTCTTCTACACCATGGAAACCGAAACTGTGAGACTACAAGTGGCTACGAGGATGTCTAACCTACCTTCGAATCTAGGGTTCACGAGTGCAGTCCAAATCGAACTACACGAAGTGATCGAAGAGTTGCTCGAAGATGTTACTGGAACAACGCACGTGGCATCGTATGTAGCATCACTGTCTCCAATCTCTCGTGTTCTCCTGAAGCCACGTAGCTTCTTACCAGAAAAACTCTCTCGTCTCCTTCGTCGTCAACTTAATCGTGAGACTCCTTTTTGTGAATATTTGGCTGAGAAAATCTCCTTTTGTCGGTTTTCACGTGCTAATTACACTCTTTATCAACAACCTTTTCTTATGTCGGTGAACGTGAGAGTCGTCAAAGAGGTTCGGTTTATTTTGTCCTCTGTTTCTGGTCCGTTGAGTGGTGCTCCCGTGGATGTGTTTCAGAGATTGCTTGAGGAACAAACTGTGGAACCGGTGGATTTGGATGAGTCGTGTTCAATCTGTTTTGAGAAGTTGTCTGAATCGTCATCGGGGAGTCATCATAACAGCATCATTCAGATGCCTAAGTGTTTGCATTCGTTTCATCAAAACTGTATCTTTGAGTGGCTTGCTCGTCACAATTCGTGTCCTTTGTGTCGTAGAGTTCCGTTCGAAGAGGATCAAGATTAGGGTTTGTGTTTAGT
This sequence comes from Arabidopsis arenosa, assembly GCA_905216605.1. NCBI lineage: Eukaryota > Viridiplantae > Streptophyta > Magnoliopsida > Brassicales > Brassicaceae > Arabidopsis > Arabidopsis arenosa. Next base: position 15,009,981 of record LR999457.1, on the reverse strand, counting down.
GTTTTTTTCCTAGTGTAAAACAGTCTGATTTCTTTATTATTTCCGTATGTATCAATGTTTATGAACAGAGACTCTAAGATTAGACTAATTAGGGTTAGGGTTGATTCTAGTATATGTTTAGGTAACGGTTTTGAAATTTGTTTGATTTCTTGTGAGATTCATATGTAACGTAGTCTTGCTTGTTTTCATATTGTATTGGCCTTTGATATATGTTTTGTAAGCAATGTGTCACTTGTACTTGCAATTTTCCTTTAATTTGTAGCATGAAAACAAGTTGAATAATTATAACTACTGTTCCCAAACCATCAGATCTCTAATATGAAACCAGAGAAGATTGAGACAGAAACACAAATAAATGTTACAAAGCAATAACATACATTATACAACACTTAGTGTGGATAGAGCAAAGAATACCACGTCTTTCCAAAGGTCTCTGCTTCCACGGGGACAATGCTTCCTCTGTGTGAGATGATAACTCATGGCTCTGTCAAAATACCGTAACAGAAAATGGTGACTAAACAAGCCAAACCAAGGATCGTATTATCCGTGGGGTCTTCTTACTGATCCGCTTCATCTGCTCTGTAATTCAACTGCAGAATCCAGAAAGCACCTGTTATTCAAATTCAAATGTACTTCAGCTGGTCACACAATTTTTAACTCAACACAATGCTTCATTCATTTAAGATAACAACTTACTCGTTTTGGCACATCAACCACATTGTCAATAATATTGATCTTCCGTGGTTTATATGTCGTGAAGTCGCACGAGCTCCAAACCAAACTAAATGTCCTGAGGAAGTTTCTAATAACTCATCCAGCTCCACTGCAATTCTTACTTGGTTTCAATGCTCCATTTGAAAAAAAAAAACAGAGTATATGATCACCATTTGGGTTAGTTTCAAGGGGTGGACAAGTCCAAGCTTCATTCAGTTGTTGTTTTTCCTCGGTTTGGTTACTAGATTCCACAGATTTGCATCTTTCATCGCTTTGGATGTGCCACAGCCCACAATCACAATGTTCCTTCCCTGAAAAGAGGAAACTAAGGCATGCTTCTCCTCACACTATCTCTGTCATTCTTTCTATGTAACCCTCTTTTGACTGCAGCAACAACAAAAACAACTAATCAGATAAACAAACGTTATTAAGCATGCAAGGAAGATAGAGTTAACCTAAGCCAATTTTTCCAGCAACAAAACAATCTAAAAAAAGGCATGTTTGAGGATCATAGTAATGAACATTACAATTACAATGCTGAAATTCCAAAAGCTCATATACAATATTCTTCACAAGAGACAAAGAGATCTTTGTCAGTAACTTCAAATCCAAGAATGGAAAAAAAAATTTAAAAAAAAAAACAGTAAGAGAAATTGTAGACAACAAATGATCACTACTTGATTCTCAGCTACCAGAAAAACTCTAAAATCTGACCCATTAAATCGGAATAAACCGAAGCCAATACCAAACTATTTTCTGGTTATATTCCGGTTACTAACCCAAAACCACTGGTTGCTATAATACTATTTTTTTACAATTACAAATCTGATCCATTAAACCGGAACAAACCGTAGTCAGTTCCAAACTATTTTATTGGTTCAATGCCAGATGTTTTGGGGGTCAAAATTTGGTAAATTCCGGTTATTCAACCAAATCCACCGGACTACTGATTTTTATATTTTCCTTTTCTAGGACCAAATTTGTTTCGAAATAATGTGAAAAGATTTTTTTGGTTTATAGAGATAGTGATGTTGCAAAATAACGTGAAACGATCTGATTTGTCCTCAAGCTTTTTAGTCACTTAATAAATAACGAATTTTGTTGATCGAAATTTCCTTTTTATCTAAAAAATCGACCGTTAATTGGTTGTTTCCTTTTTCATTTTTTTCACTAAATTCAATTTTTTTCCTTTTCTTAAACTCGACCAAATTGGTTATTTCCTTTTTCGTCAACAAATTTTATATGTTTTCCTTTTTTTTTTAACTGAAAAACGTAAATTCTATCTCTATATAATAATTCACTCAGCCTCACCTGATCAAAGAAGCCAATTCACTCTCTCTTAAGTCAATTTCATCAATCTCTTCAAATCCAAAAATTTAGGGTTTGAAAATCTTCTTCTTCCACCATGAATACAGATAGTGGGGTGATCCTAGAAGTTACTACAAACGCAATGCTCCTACCACCACATCGAGGGTTTGAAAACAAAGTGTTCGTTTGTCTACACAATGTGGTCAACGAGTTAGCTGAAGATCAAAACGGTATCGTAACGTATTTGGGAACGTTCCCGGATCCACATATGTCTAAAATCGAACTAAAACCATCATGTTTCTGTTCACATCACATCTCTCAACACCTTGACGAGTTCTTCACAGATACTCGGTTTTGTCGTATGTTGAGTGAAAAAATTGCTGTGGATTGTGCTTCTCTTCCTCAACCTTTTAGTGTGACCGTTTACGTGAAAGTGATAAGAGATGTTCGAGTTACGTTATCGTCTATTGTTGTTCGGTCGAAAGATATGTTTCAAAGATTGCTTGAGGAACAAACAGTGGAATTGACTGGTTTGGGAGATGAAGAAGAAACGACTTGTTCGATTTGTATGGAGGAGTTTTCGGAGAGTCGAGATGATAACATCATTCTGTTGCCTGACTGTTTCCATTTGTTCCATCAAAGTTGTATCTTTGAGTGGCTTAAGCGACAGAGGTCGTGTCCTTTGTGTCGACGAGTCCCGTACGAGGAGGATCATGAAACAGAGTGAAGTCTTAACAGAGACGTGATGATTAGGTTAGGGTTTATGATGCTTTGATGTTTCTATGTATCAAACATTTGCTTTGATGTATTATTTGTTGGCAACTGGTAACTTTTGTTATAAACCTAATCTTTTGTTATTAGCCCTTTTAATCCTTTCGTATGTAACAATGCAATGAAAGAGAGGCCATTGCATGCACAACAATTTAGAGTTATCAAGAAGATTTGATTGATCAAATAAAAATGTTTTAAGTACAAGGGATCTCAATTTCTGACTGGTTATATATGGAAAGACGCGAAACTTTGGAGTGATCTTACGAATCAAAATCCAAAAAAACTTTCCCTAATTCTCTGACATTATACACATAATCTGAAGTTGAGATCAAAAAGAGTTACACAACTGACTTAGAGAAAGCTTTACACAAACAAACATTTTCACCACAAAGGATATGACATTTTTACATTGTCAATGGTTTCTTCCACCTTTACTCTCTTTTTGTAAGGCATGAAACCTCTCATGTTGTTCATCTCAGTCACCGACGATTTCAGCTGAGAGAAAGCCGATCTCTCGCTTCTTTTAAACTCCGATACTTCCAATCGTGTCACTTCTGTTTCAGCGTTTTCCGAAGTACAAGAAGAACATTGAAGAGACTGTGTTTCTGAGTCTAGCTTCTTCTTGAGATCTTCAGAATCATCAGAGCTTGTTGAAGAGTTGTAATCACCAACTACAAAAGTCTTTCCAAAGAGCTTAAGGCTTTGTTTGTTTTCTGCTTCTGGAGACAGTGATTCCTCTGTGTGAGATGATAACTCATGTCCCTGTTGGTAATCAGCTGAAGAAGAGTTAAGTGAATTTGAACCAATGGAACCTAATCCATCTGAGCCATGAGCTGATAAAACCGATGTTGGAGATCGGTTATCTTCATCCTGAACCAGCTTGGATCCGGTTAGTTCAGTATATGCCATCTCTTTTGCATCCGGAATCACAAGCTTCCTAGGGTAAGGATGCATCGGCTTTCTTTTCGGCCGTGGTGGCGGAATCTCAATGGACTCAGAGCTAACACCAAAATCGCGAGCAACCTATATTAAGAAACTTGAATTAGACCTTGATTAACACGAAAAGGTTGAAACTTTTCCATGTACAAAGTCTCAAAAGCAAACCTTAGTGAAGAACTTCTGAGCATGACTTCGAATCTGAACCGCGGTCTTTGTTCCAACATGTTCTGTTTCAAGGAAGAATCAACAAAAGTCAGATCTCTCTACCCAATAAGTTGACTCATTACTAGGTTCCAAGTAGTTTACTTATATCCTCATCAAACCTAGTTTAGAATGTGCATTAGACTCTCTAAAGTCAGATAAGCACACACACCTTCGATTCGTCTCCAAGCTCTGCCATAGAGTTTCAAAGCTTCTACAAACTTCTCATGCTCTGCTTCTGTCCATTTCTCTCTTTGTTTAGTAATGGTATAAGGCTTTCTTGTCTATAACAAACACACAAAACACCAATTAAACCTCGAAACCAATAAGCTCATCACATAAACTCTCATATAAGAAACACAATTAGTACCTTGAGGTAAAAGGCATCTGTGGAAGATATAAGCTCATCACATAAACTCTCACAACGTTCCTATAATCACAAATCCAAAAAAATACAATTAGTCTCTTAATATTGTAATTAAGTTTGAAATAATTGTTACAAAGAGTGTTATAAAACTAATAAATACGCATCTAGAAGAGTTAGACCACCAGTAATAATTAGGGGATTAGAGACTTGTTCTTACCTAATAAAACGCATCAATACATTAAGAAAGAAGTAATCTCTCTTTTAAAACAACCGACCATAATATCCCACAAATCGCCTGGTCTATTAACACAATTTTAACCTGCGACAATCGAATAATCTTCAGTTCCAAGTTCTCTCAGACAAAGAGATTAAACTTGAAATTACAAAACAAAAAACCTAATTTCTCTCGGACATAAACCTAAGTTTAGGTTAAACCTGTCTGGATTCCATAACAACCTCTGTCCAATAAACATAACAATAGTAACAAAACCAAAATCAAGATTGCATAAGAATAAGAAGAAGATAGATAGATCTCACACCTGCATAGCCATGGTTGCAGAAGAAGAAGAAGACTTAAAGATTTAAGATCTGAAATCTGAAGAAGAATAAAGAGAGAGAAATGTTTGAGATTGGTAAGAGAGTTGTTGTTTATGGAAGGAGCAGAGTCAAGGGGTTACTTTAAAAGAGCAAGAAGAAGATAAGCCACGTAAGCATAATATTTATTTTTAATATTTTAAAAAATTTTGGTTGAAAAAGCGTAAAGAGGGGTTTCGAGAAACTAATATCATGTGGCTCAGGTTAAAAGATGCTAATGACACGTGGAGGATATCTTCTTCGCTTTCGCTTTTTTGTGTTTTGTCTTTGCGGAGAAGATATTATTATCTGTTCTTTGTTAAATCTTGTCGGAGATTTTTAATTATTTAATTTATCCACTAGAAAAGGTTTTAGAAAAAGATCATTTCATTTATTATTGCCAAACTCGCGAGTGGTGAGCGCGTGCCTTGTTTAACAACGTTGTTTACTTCTGCCTAATTTTATTTGTTTTCTATTAATCAAGTGGATTGCATAATTAATTTTAGTTGTAGGTACTACTCCAAATTTAAGCTGAGAAATACTAGTGAGACCTGTTTCCTTATTTTTGAAAATCAGAGTGGAAAGAAAGCTTATTCTAATTTTCAAAAGCAAGGAAACAGGTCTGTCGACTACTCTGATTTTCAAAAATAAGAAAACAGGTCTGTCGGGAGAACTGTCACAACTATCGATATGGATCCTCTGGAGACTATGGAAGAATAGGAACCTTGTGATCCATCAAAGGAGACAAATCCATTGGAGACGAGATCTTGAATATGCAAAATCAGACTCACAAGAATGGTTGGATGCGGACAACTATCAATCAACAAAAATACCAACCAATACGACCGCCATACGTAGAAGAGAAAGTCCCAAAGCTACTGGGAAAGACCTGATGCAACTCGGGTAAAATGTAATTATGATGGCTCTTATGTTAACAATGGTGAACCAAGTAAAGCTGGGTGGATTCTTCGCTACGACAAGGGTGTTTACCTGGGATTGGGACAAGGAGTAGGTAAAGGTACTTCATGTGCTTTAGAAAGTGAGATCCAAGCTCTGATTATAGCGATGCAAAACTGCTGGATAAAAGGATATGAGAAAGTGTTCTTTGAAGGAGATTGCAAACAGCTAGATGATATTCTCAAAGGTAAGTCAATGAATTTTGGCGTCCTCAACTGATGGCGAGAAGTTCAATTTTGGAAACGGCGATTCAAGCATATTCAATTCGGTTGGATTAAACGGGAATCTAATAAGCCGGCTGATATTCTTGCCAAACATATGATTCGTTGTAATGCTTCCTCTGTGTTTTATTATTATGTTCCCAGTTTTATTGTAGAAGCTATACACTCTGACCATTTGGTCTCTTCCATCTATTAAATAAAGAAGATGTTAAAAAAAAAAGAATTAAAACAAATATAGCACACTTTATACAAATTTCTAAAAATAGCAATAAATAATAATACAATAACTATTTTGTTTTTATTAGAAATATTATCGATAATTATGTATAACATCACTTATAAACATTTCTAAATCATATCATAGTGACATGAAATTACATTTCTATGAATATACAGGTTGATTGGATGGTGCTTTAAAATCTGTAGAATATCAAAAGAACTATTTTTACGGTTTAATTGTGAGACAATCAGTCTTTGGCTTTATAAAATGAAGTCTAGGCCAAAAAAGTGAAAAATGAAGTATATTAGCTGTGAGAATCAAGTTCTAAATAAATGTTCAATTAAAATTAGCGGAAATTTTAAAATTTTAAAACAAAGTAATAGTAAAATATGTCAAATATCAGATCAAATGCTTCGATAATACAAAAAAAATTATGATATTTTCGATCACTTAAATAATTCATAAAATCTAATTACGTTCTTTATTGTATTTTTGTTTTTGGGAGAATTTCAAAAGTACCTTTTTTACAATATCTTTTTTTGAAAATGCCTTAAATGATGTTCATTTTCAATTTAACGAAAGAGCATGAACGAGTGAAAAAATCGCGGACCGGGTGATTATACAAAACATAATAAAACATGTACCGAGCGGTTATCAAATTTTTTTTATTTTAGTTAAACATTTCTAAAAATCTTGCTGTTATTTGTTTTTCTCATAATCTTAAAAATTAGAATCTGAATTGTTTTTGCTTAAATACTTAAATTTAGTCTATTTTATAAAATTAACTGAATAAACCACCAAATATTTATTGTTTGAATGTAAATATCTTTATGCCATTTTCATTGTTCATTTATTTTAGCATAGACGAACATTAACTAATGAGGGCCAAGAACTTAAGACTATGAACCTAGACTTAGCAGGAATAATTAGGTTTAATGATGACAGATCATATATTTTTGGAGTGCTCTCTTTTGACCAAAGTATGTGGCAAAGAAAGCGAGTACGTAAATAGAAACATACACGAGCGTTGTTCTAAAACAAGAAAGAGATATTTAAATTTCAGTAGCCGTCAACTTCAAACATAGTATAATTTTAAAACAAAATTAAATAGGTATTTTATGTGAAGGACAAAAATTGTAAAATAAATATCTGGAAGTCTTACAAAAAAAAACCAAATTAGAAATTGTTTTGTACAACTCTCTCAAATTGAACAGGAAGAAAAAACAACACTTTTGGTTTGCACTTTATCGCCTAGTCAGCACAAAAGTGTTGTCCTCTGAGATGTTCCAAAAGTCAGACACGTGTCGTTATGTTACGGTAAGAGAGAGAAGGATAGGGATTTGGATGGTTTGCTATTCTACGCCACTCGATTATTTATTAATTACCAAAAAATTGTTGCCCACTCGTTGTTTTCGGTGTTTTAAGCTATAGGTTTTTTTTTTCCCTTCAATTCGTATTATTAAAGTTTACATTTTTGTTGATCTTACGAATCTAAAATATTCTTAAAAAAATACTTGTATCAGTAAAATACTGGTGTAGTGGCCACTAAAGAAGTTCTTGGTTCATGTATTTTTGTTGCTTTTTTTATTTATTAAAAAATAATTTATCGAAATATATAAACTTTTCATTATTAACCGACTATTTGATTAATGTAAAGAACAGTCGGTGCAAGATATGTGAGGGTCTTCAATCGAGATCTTTCAACAATCTAAACTTACGGACGAACAAATATCTTATATGATTATAAAACAAATATCTATATGGGAATAGACCCTAAGTATAATCGTTGAATTTTTTTTTAAATATCTAAAAGTCAATCAGATATTAAAGCGGAATGATTGGAACTTCATAATGACAGAATTTTACAAAGCTAATTGATCTAAAGCGAAAATATAACTAATTTATAATGAAAATATCTTTAACATAATGTACATTGGTATATTATAAACTTCAAAATTATATATTACTACTAATTAATACCAGTGATGAAGTTGTGAATTATGATGAAAACATGTAAGACAAGTAACAAAGCTCCAATTTAGAGTTAATAATGGGCTTTGTAAGCTCCAAACGTGAAACAAAACACAAATGTTTATTTTTTGAAGCTCGATTCTAAAAGTTAAAATTTCAGGTGTAAAAAGGTCAAACCTGGGCCAATTCTAGAAGGCCCAATCTTGTTAGTGTTTTGGGTCAACAAATTTTGCTACTTGTGTTTTCTATCTCACAACCTAACGCTCGCTTCGCTGATCATTCCGTCGTCCCTCACCGTCTCATCTTAATCAGCTCCTCAAAAACACGTTTCCGCTCCATTGTGTCTCGAGACGAATCGCCGTCACTCTTAGGTACGTCTTTTTCTGTGTAATTTCTCCTGAAATTAGAATCGATTCTGTAGTATCTGTTTAATTTTCGAATTGCAATCACTCTTAGGTATGTATATGCATATAAGAAGATTTTAGAAAACAATAGCATCATAGTAGGAAAATTTTGAACAGGCCCGGCCCGAAGCAGAAGCCCAACAAGCAAGGTCTTCTGGCAGCAGATTTTTTATGTAATTTTAGGGGCATCAAATTTGAGAATGTCCTTTAGTGTAGTGGTAAAGTGTTGTGCCATTTTCCATCAAAGCAGGGTTTGAACCTCTTCAAGTTATGGGCTATGGAATGCATGATCTCGATTGGCGACCTTTTTGGTGCTTTTGCCTCTGATTGCTCCGACTTAATCGCCCTCCTTGATAATTATGATGATTGGCCTATCTTTGCAGCTGAATTGGCCTCTTTTAGGTCTCTTATTTTTTTTTTTCCCTTCTTTTAGTATTAGATTCATTCCTCGTAATTTTAATTGTCGGGCTGATTGTTTAGCCAAAAGTGATATATCATGGATTTTACCGTTTTTTGCCATGATATATGTATTGTTTTTATAGTCTTTTTTGTTATTTTTAGAGTCTTTTATAGTATTTTTCAGGTTTATGCACGTTCGAGACTAATTTGGAGATTATGGATCATTCTGGAGCAAAACCAAAAAGTTATGCTGCAAGAGCAATCCGGAGACCAAAATACGTGTAGGTGTCGATCGACACCAATTTCTAACGGCAATGCAATTTCGAGTCTCTTTGAAGTTATGAAGATTTGCAGAATCGCCCCAGAAGTTTTCCCTATTTTCAAAGAAGTCCCTGCACGTTTTTAAGAACATATAAATAGATTTTTATGGTTTTGTTTTAAAGACATATCTGAGATCTCTGATCTCTTAAGCTTTATTTTACTTTGTATTCTTTGGAGATTGAACCCTTTGGTAGATAATTGGAGAGAACTCCTCCAGAGAAGATTTCTTAAACTCTTTTACTTCTTCTCTTGATTTCTTTATGCAATTCTATTCAATCATGTTGTTTGCTTCAATCTCCATGTCTGAGTAGTTTGCTTGTTAGGTTTAGGGATTCTCAATAGGGATATAGATGAATTAGTAGATCGATAACCTGTTAGGGTAAAATCTATAGAGTTCTTAACTTTTGATTGTTCTTAATGCTAATTCTACCTTGATCATCTAGAATTTGATCTTAGGATAATAGGTAGATTCGAGAGGTCATCTATTACTGGAACTATCTTAGGTGGGCAGAGATTTCTAGATTCATTCGAGAGGTGGTTTAGGAATATCTGTGAACAAATCAAACATGTTTTTAATGCTAGTCTAGATCTAGGAGTTCGCATTCGAGAGGGTGAAATTACCTGATATTAGATTAGTTAGTGAACGCATTCGAGAGGGTGGTTGGCTATACATTAGTATTTTGAGTTCTAGAAGACTAGAACGGTTCGATAATAATCCTAATTAATTTGCTAGATTTACTATTAATTTATTTCCTGAGAAATTCCTAAGCCTGACGTTTCATCTATCTGTTTTACAACCGATTTACTTGTTTTGCTTTTATTTAATTTATAATCTTTTCTGTTTAGCTTAATTCAAAACCTGTTAGTCTATTGTTTGAACACGAGAGCTTTGTGGAATTCGACCGTAAAGTACTGCAATTGATCTCTTATTTGATAAGGTAGTCTTAGGTCTAATTTGACTCACATCAAATTTGGCGCCGTTGCCGAAGTTCTCTTTGCTTCACCATTAGATTAGGTGTAGAATTTAGTCTAAGCTTTTTTTTCTTTTCTAGTTACTTACGCTTTCTCTCTTCTTTTTTTTGTGTGTTTCAGGTGTTTGTCTAGTCGCAGAACCGAATTCAAGCGAAGAACATGAACGGGAGTAAGATTACTGGGTTAATGGCTAAGCTTGATGCAGTGCACAATCTCCTTGTGGATGATGTCAATTATGTTGGTGGAAGAGGTTTTCAGAATCAGAGATTTGAACACCAACAAGGGTACAAAGGTTTCTATGAGAATGGTCCGACTGGATACACTCAGAAGTCTCAATTCCAACAACCGTTTTAGAGTAGCAGTAGTTTCAGCTTCACAAGGAACTATGATCTTGCTTCTTACAACCCCCCCTCCACCTGCACCACTAAGCAAGATAGAATCAATGTTGGAACAAATTCTGGAAGGTCAGCAAAAGATCTTAGAGAGACCCCTACCTAGATGGATTGAGAGCAACCTCACACCAGCTTGCCATGCTGTTTTGATGGAAAGTGAAGATGAGTTCGTTGAAATTCATGAGAGCGAAGCTGATTTTGTGATTGCAGAGGTAGTGTCGACCGACACCAATACAAATATCCGAGAAATCAAGCTGTGGCGAAGCAAAATCGACCTGGCTAGACACTGATTTATGGGACCACTCGACACACAGTCTTAGTGTCGACCGACACCACCTGGGTATCAATCGACACTCCTCAGAAACAAAAGAAGAATCGACGTTTGACGAAGCAGAATCGAGCGAGCTCGACATAGAAGAGTCGACGCCAGACAGTAGTGTCGACCGACACTCACCTAGTGTCGATCGACACTGGACGCGGACTGCATAAATCAGACTTGAGTTTCCACCTGTTGCTGAACAAGTCTACACGCCTCAAGTTCCTTGTCCAATACCTCGACGGTCTAAGCAGGAGATTCAGAAGGAGCGCTGCAAGGATATCATGGATAAGATTCTACCTAAGTTGCCTCCGGTTGATATAGAGAAGTTGTCACCACCGCTTCAATGTGCTATTATACTATATGAAGCTCCACAGGAGCAGAAGGAGAAGCAAAAGATAGTGTTTATCTCAGAACAGGTCAGTGCCATGATTCAGAGAAGGATTCAAGAGAAGCTACATGATCCAGGAAGCTTTGTGCTAGATTGCTCTATCTCTACAGGAAGGTTTCCTCGCTCTCTTTGTGATCTAGGCTCTTGCATCAACTTGATGCCCCATTCTGTTGCTGCAAGACTTGGGATGACTGATTACATGCTTACCAGGATTACTCTTCTCCTGGCTGATCGTTCAAAGAGAATCCCTTAAGGTATCTTAGAGGATGTTCCGGTAAAGACTGGTGAAAGCTTAATTCTAGCTGATTTCGTGGTATTAGCATATGATGAAGAACCTCCAGATCCTCTTATTCTGGGAAGATCCTTCTTGGCTACTCCTGGTGCTCAGATTAATGAGAAAAGAAGTCAAATAGCTTTGAATGCGTGTGATGTGGTTATGACTTTCGACATGGATAAGTCAAGGAGGACACCAACCATAGATGGTCAATCTTTCTCAGTCGAAACTTCCACAAATCCTGTTGCTGCAACTGAAAAGGAATTGGGTATAGGTGAGACTACAAAGGCTGACATGGCCAAACCGAGTGCTGAGAATCGATCTGCAGAGATGGTGTCGATCGACACCACTACTTGTGTCGGTCGACACCCAGGACGAGCAAAACCAGAGTTGTCCAACAAAGCTGTTTTTCGAGCTGAAATCACTGCTGCAAGTCTGGGAACTGTTGTCACGTCAACCACTGCACCTCTCCCACTCCATCCACCTCTTCAAAAGCTGAGGTAATCACGTTCTCCACCTAAACCTCCTGATTTCATCAATAAGACTTTAAAATTTTCAAAAACTGTTTTACGGTTAAGCAAGCCACGAGTTTCTCGTCGAGCGCTTGTTTCTTCTTTTGATGATTGTGCTGGAAAACGGAGTAGACCACCCATACCTAAGCCCCGCCTTGCTGACATTCCTCACTTCCTTGCTGACACCTTCATGGATGATGAGAGGTTTTTCTCCGCGGTATTTACTGCCACCGTCTGATCCACCTGATATCTGAACTTCGACATAGTCAAGCTAATGACTGAAAATAAGCGCTTAGTGGGAGGCAACCCACTGGTATGTTTTACGTTTTTCTTTTTTATTTTGGATTTTATTTTACGTTTTTCTTTTATTATTTTTCGCCAACTTCGGGTTTGAATGCCACTGGGGACAGTGTCGTTTAAGTCTGGGGGAGGCAGTCACTAACTACGTTTTTCTTTTTGAGTCTTATTTTTATTTTCTTTTCTTTTGAGTCGTTTTATTGAGTCAAAGTTTTTGTTGGAAATTATGATCTTTTTCTCTAGATTATTGTCTGGTTAGTTTAATGCTGCAGATTCGAATCAATCCGACTAATGGAAAATCCAGAGAGTTAATCAATAGACCATAGGACATCCACGTTTCCAACACAATCCGCTAAAACCTGAGCTAAATTCATGCTCTTCACCTCGTCAATACGGTTAGTATTCTCAGAACTTGACTCCTCGTTCATACCTGATAAATAAGACCAATGTGGAAAAGTGATGGTGCTCCTCTCCCTACTTAAAAAAAAAAGGATTGAGATGATTTTCGTTTGGAGTAAAGAGATAGGAAAATTTCCCGTGATCTCATTATTTTGCTTCAAGAGGAATGATCACACGAAGGTTGGAAGCGAGGTTAGGAAAATTTCTGATAATACCATTATTCGCCTACACCTTTGAAGTTGAAAAAAAAAAATGGTTCGAAAAAGAATAAGTCTGGGGGAGAGAAAGAGTACCAAGGAAATATTGAAATGGTTGAATTTATCATGGTATAGTACGAGAATGAGTCTAGAAGGTTCTTGAGTACTGATTTTATTGAGGAGATTTATGCGATGAGGGCTATAGGATATAGTTGTGGAATTTGGTTTGGAATTTGGAATGTTGAGAATGCTTGCGGAGAATTACATGGTGGTTAGGATTTGATGCGATCTGCTAGACATTTGGATTTGGTTTGAATGATCAAGGTAATAGGCTAGAGAAATTGGGAGTTTCTGTGTTTTCAAACTTCTTCCACGGGTTCGACTTTTGTGTTTTGCTTGAGGGCAAACAAAAGCTAAGTCTGGGGGAGTTGATATACCTCGATTTTTACCGGTTTTTGGTATGATTTAGATATAGGTTTTAGAGTCTATTTGTTATTTCTAGAGTCTTTTCTAGTCCTTTTCAGGTTTTACATGTTTGGGATGCATTTGGAGATTATGGAGCATTCTGGAGGAAAACAATATCTGACGGCAATTCAAATACGCGTTTTATTGAAGTTATGAAGATTTGCAGAATCGCCTCAGAAATTTTCCCTATTTTCAAAGAAGTCCCTGCACGTTTTTAAGAACATATAAATAGATTTTTAGGGTTTTGTTTTAAAGACATATCTGAGATCTCTGATCTCTTAAGCTTTATTTTACTTTGTATTCTTTGGAGCTTGAACCCTTTGGGAGATAATTGGAGAGAGCTCCTCCAGAGAAGATTTCTTAAACTCTTTTGCTTCTTCTCTTGATTTCTTTATGCAATTCTATTCAATCATGTTGTTTGTTCAATTTCCATGTCTGAGTAGTTTGCTTGTTAGGTTTAGGGATTCTCAATAAGGATTTAGATGAATTAGTAGATCGATAACCTGTTAGGGCAAAATCTATAGAGTTCTTCACTTTTGATTGTTCTTAATGCTAATTCTGGCTTGATCATCTAGAATTTGATCTTAGGATAATAGGTAGATTCGAGAGATCATCTATTACTGAAACTATCTTAGGTGGGAAGAGATTTCTAGATTCATACGAGAGGTAGTTTAGGAATATCTGTGAACAAATCAAACATGTTTTTAATGCTAGTCTAGATCTAGGTGTTCGCATTCGAGAGGGTGAAATTACCTGATATTAGATTAGTTAGTCAACGCATTCGAGAGGGTGGTTGACTATACATTAGTGTTTTGAGTTCTAGAACGGTTCGATAATAATCGTAATTAATTTGCTAGATTTACTATTAATTTATTTTCTGAGAAATCCCTAAGCCTGACGTTTCATCTATCTGTTTTACAACCGATTTACTTGTTTTGCTTTTATTTAATTTATAATCTTTTCTGTTTAGCTTAATTCAAAACCTGTTAGTCTATTGTGTGAACACGAGAGCTTTGTGGAATTCGACCCTAAAGTACTGCAATTGATCTCTTATTTGAGAGAGTAGTCTTAGGTCTAATTTGACTCACATCAAAAAGCTCCGGCTCAAAAATGCATGTTTTCCCATGTAAGCAAATTGGTTCCTGATTGGCTCTCCCTAGCGGAAAGTCTCTTTCCGATATCTTAATATAATGGTGTTTGAAAAAAAAAAAAAGAATGATAGAGCCAGGTCTGCTCCCAGATTCGTACGGTTTTATCGCCACTACAAAAGGCAAGAACACAGTCGGCGGAGGAATCCAGGCGATGCTCCAAACACGATTAGACCTTCAAGCTTCTGAACCTTCCCTAACTCCAGTTTCTTATCCATCAATTTCATCTCTAAACTCTAAATTCCGGAACTTGCTGGATCAATTTCAGCAGAGTAGCCTATAGATTCGAAGAAATTTTTTAAAAATTGCTATATAAATATTATCAAGAGAGAGGATCTGTTTACTTGTCTAAGAGCATGACGACGCTCTTTCTCTTCACGAAGTTGTTTCGAAAAGCCTCTCCTGCTTCTACATATATTGCACCATTGAATCACAAAGACATGATCAAACCCATGAAAAAGATTTGACTTTTATTCCACAAATCGGATAAGAACAAAAGTAAATCTGAAATCATGAAGCATTAGAAAACTAACATCGGCATCGAAAGGGTTTAACTTGTAGGTTTGTTTTGCGTATTTACGAATGTGTTCGAACAATAGCAACATATCGGACTCAGCTTCCTTTTTCATAGTTTTTCAAACCTCTTCTTCCGTTCAAAACTTACATCTTCTTCTCTCTCTTAGACCATACGGCACTGGAGAAGATCAGAAAGCGGCATGACGAAACACAACGTTTTATTATAGGCCCTTTATATGTAGATTAATACTTGTAAAAACCCAGCGTCTTAACTTCATGCCGTTTCAACTATTTGTTATAAGAGAAACGGAAAACATTGTGAAGATAGGAGAGAGTGACGTGGAACAAAGGAGAATTATTACTGGCGGATAAATTTGAGCTGTATTAATTGAAATGTTTTCATTGGATGATGATTTTAATGATGTGTCAAGCTGAGAAAAGCTTAAAAAGCTGAGGTGTTAAGTGTGGAGAGATTCTTAGTGTTTTTATTGTATTGATTATTTATAACGAAAAAAATCTTAACCATAATATTATTTATAACTTTCAAAATTATATATTAATATTTACTACTATTACTTTTTAATTATTTATTTAATAATCTATCAAACGGATAGATATTTGTCATTTTCTGTAACGTTTGACTAGTATCCATTATCATCATCAACTACGATTTAAATTTTAAACACAAAACTAGATCATGGCCCGTGCTATACAACACGGGATTTAATATTTTTTTATGAATTAAATTGTATATTTTGTTCGAAAATATAAGAAATAATATAGTATAATAGTATAGTATAAAAGGGAATATATTATAATATTTTATTTTTATTACTATTTGGATATAATGTTATATATTTCATTTGACGATGGTTGTATATTTTATTTGTAGAATTAAATAATAGTATATGATAAATTTTTAATCTATATTCTATATTATATTGGGTTATTTTATTGTATGAATTAAATGTTGTTTAAT
The DNA here is from genome assembly GCA_905216605.1 of Arabidopsis arenosa. Lineage (NCBI taxonomy): Eukaryota > Viridiplantae > Streptophyta > Magnoliopsida > Brassicales > Brassicaceae > Arabidopsis > Arabidopsis arenosa. The sequence goes on along the minus strand of LR999457.1, from coordinate 14,993,757 downwards.
CTTAACTTGGTTGAAAAACATGACTTGGTAATAAAGAAGGAGAGAATATTGTATTGTATATCAAATATATTTAGCTGCATTAGATTTGTATTTTTGTTTATATGAGATTAACAATTTATTTGGTTCAATTAGGTATTCATAATTGCATTGTGTCATTGAGAGCAAAAAAAAAAATAGTTGTATTGGGTCTAAGTTTTTACGTGGGCTATATTGGATTTTATTTGACCCAGTATCATGTTGTTTAAAAAAAAAAGAAAAAGAATATTTGATAAGAATTTTATATTTTCTTCCTTGATTACGGAATAAATCTACGAATTAACAACGTCAAGACCCAAGATAAAACGCAAATATCAATTAAAAGGAATTTTTAGCAAGTCTTTCAAATATATTTTTGTTAGCAAGTTTTAATATATTTGAAAGTAAAAATCTAAACTTACAAATCTTATCATTTTTTCGTTGTAATTTTATAGTTTTCAATCTTGAAATCTGGTTAAAGCATATATCAAAGTAGCAGCAATAGAAAATTAAAAGTATTTTACCTTGAACTTTAAAAATCACATCCCAATCAAATGTGAATTTTGCTTTTCCATTATCAAATATAATATGCACCTGCATAATGTAGAAAAAAATTTATATTAGAAAAGGATATTAACATCAATGTATATGAAATTATATATAATCTGATAATAAGAAAGCTAAACTGAAACAAATAAATTTGATTGAGCAAAATTAGAAAGAAAAAAAAATCATATAAAACTGGGAAGAAAAAAATGGATGTCTTATTCAGAGAAATGGATGATCTTATATAATGAAGAGGAGATGTCGATTTAGGGTTAAGAAATTGAAATCTTCTAGTGGAATATTCTTTTAGCTTGCAGAGCAATCTTAATAAATTGAATGATAATCTTTTGATTAAATTTTTTAATATTTACATATTCAAACTAAAATAATTAACTAAAGATAGAATATTTTTTTTATAACAAAAAGCCTTATTTAAGGAAATAAAAAGATTTGAATATGATCTCGACTTATAGAGTACTCAGAATTAAATATATTTAGAAATTTTGTATTTATTATGAAAATCTTGGAAATTTCTTTTACATTTGTAGAAAATAAATGGAAAATAGATTATGTAGCATTTATTTTTTAAAATTTTAATAAATACTAAAAAATAACAAACGAAAATATAGTTACCAAACTCGGATTAGTTAGCAATTTAGTTTTTAAATTTTAGATGTACACCACAAAATTCGTAAAATTTGAATTAAATAAATTTTAATAGCACGAATTTATATCCAAATCTAAACAAATTATAACTACCAACAATATTTTCAAAGGATTTTATGGAAACTGAATAACAGAAAATATTTGATGCGTGATTAAGGTAAATAAAAATGATCTATTTATATTTTTTGACTAGGATATGACCCGCGGTACACCGCGGGTTAAATATTTTTGTTATTTATATTTTTTTAATAAAGGAAGATAGTTGTGTATAGTTTTGGTTGTTGTTTGTGTTGATAGATTATTTTTGGTGTGTTTTAAAATCGTTTTAAATTTAGCTAAGTCTAATAGTATTTTTTCTTTTATTTATATGGTTTACATAATAATTATTTTTTAACTTTTTTAATACTAAACAGTAGAATCGTGGATTCAAATAGTTTAGTGTAGCAGCAAAATAGGGTAATTATTTTGGTTTATGTTAACAGTATTTATGTTAACAATATAATAAGTTGTATTTATGTTAAGTAGATAATAAGTTAGATATAGTAATGATTTGTATTATGAAATTGTAATCTAGTTAAGATAAACTTAAACTACAAAGCCCAATAAGTAAAATCGAAGCCCAGACATTAGAAACCCAACAGAAGCATTATTGTTTTGGTAAAACAAAAAAAAAACAAAATTGATAACACTTCAAAGGAAACGAGATCCTTCGCACCGAAGCTGGATCTCTTCGCAGCTGGATCTCTCCGCCGGATCTCTCGCCGGAATCCACTCCTCTTTGATCTCTCCGCCGGCTGTCTTCTTCTCTGTCGTGCGTGGGTTTAGGTGTTACGATTGAATTAGCTGCGACCATTGTTTGAGAGGTAAGACTCATGGGTTTGATTATTGGATTTGATTTCTCCTTTAGTCATTGAAATCTCGAAGTGGGTTTCAGGTGTTACGGATTGAAATCGCTGCAACCACTGTTTGAGAGGTATGATATATCTCTAATTCATGATTTTGTATTGAGTTTATGTGTACCAATGGAGACGAGTGTTGTGGCTTTGTTTGATTTCGTGTTTCTAATGCTTATAGGCTATTATCGTTTTTGATGTTTGATTTTGTATTGAGTTGATCTGTTTCACCATTTAAAGCTGCCATTGTTTGATGTTTGATCTGTTTCACCATTTAAAGCTGCCATTGTGTGTTTAGTTCTGTGGCTTCTTCGTTAGTGTTTAGTCTTTTTATGCACCAAACTAGCTTTAGATGAAACTTACTTTCTTTGGTTTACTGATTACTGGGATTTCAAGTAGACATGAATCTTGAGCTCTAAGCGGCTAATGCACCAACTTAACTTTAGATGAAATTGCTTGGATTTTGGCCTAACTCTGTCTCTATTGTGTCATCTCCTTAACCACAAGATTTCAAGTGAGGTTTTAACCACAAGATCATCCACTTTGTTCACTAGCTTTTTAAGTGTGTTCTGGAAATCTGAGAGTTCCTTCCTTTAATGAAACCCCTGTTATATGACTTTTTTGAGTTTGATTTGTCTGCAACGAAGCATGTAAATCCAGGAACAGCTTTGCTTCTGTTTGTGAATATCTTTCTCTCTTTTTTGTTCTATAAATTTTAGTCTGTTTTGGCCTCATTTCTTTTACTGAATAATTTGATTGAGTCAGCTAAAATTAGTCTGAATTTCTTACGCAGCTTTGCTTGTAGTGTCTGTTCGAGTTTGGTTGACTCCACCATGGTTTATGGTACATTATCATCATGTGCATGTTGCATTATCATTCAAGATAGTGTCTTGTGAACTCTAGTGTCTTTCATGTTTCTTGGGAACTCTAGTGTCTAGTTGTAAATTTGACGTTTACACAATTTGATTAAATAATCTCTTCTGGTTCAACGTAGAGAAGACTGATTGTTGTTATTAAGATTTGTTATTCTGTAATTGAATTGATAGTTGGCATCTGAATTTGTTTCCTCCGATTTTGGGATTTGATCGAAGAGTGTTGTTGTTGGATAGAGTTATTGAGAAAATGTTTACAAATAATCAAAGACAAGAAGAACGTACTGGAAAACATGGAACACCAAGACTTCAATATCTTCAGGTCTCTTCAAGAATCTTTTTTTTTTTTTTTTTTTTTTTAACCTGTGGGAATCTAAGAAGCATTATGGTTGGAGCTGAGTTTGTATTCTTTTTGAATTTGCAGGAGCTAGTGAGTCAGTTTCAAAATGCAACTGATGAAGGTATGTAGTAGATTCATTCTTCTTGTCTGAACAACATTTAGAAAGTATTGTTGCATAAGACTGGCATTGCTGATTGATTTGCAGTATGATTTTAAGGACTGTGTGTGGTGTCATCAGTTTCAAATGCTTCTATTTGGCTATAAGTTTAGCAAGCCTAACCTAATATATCTCTGGTTTGTTACTTAAATATCAGTACCATTAATACCATTACGGTCTTGCACCTGTAGAAACAAAGGAGAGAATTGTAGCAAACTTGGCGAATTTTGCGTATGACCCTTATAACTACGCTATTTTACGGCAGGTAACCTTGAGCATGCTCATGTTCTATCATTTGCCATGGAGAACACAAAATTCCCCTACTTTGTTCTTCTAATGATGTAATGTCAATGGTGTATTTGAGCAGCTAAATGTCTTGGAACTATTCGTAGACTGTATAACAGAGCCAAATGAGAAGCTTGTAGAATTTGGGATAGGAGGATTGTGCAACGCCTGTGCTGGTAAAAAACCTGGAGGATACGAATTAACTCTGATGCTAAACTATTTTTATTTTTGCCATAATTGCAATTACTGATCATCGACCAAACTTGTGCTCTTTCCTGTTATTGTGCAGAGCCAAAAAATGTTGCTACCATTGTCGAGGTTGATGGAATTTCTCTTATAATCAAATGTTTATCAAGTCCTGTACGGAACACTGTGAGTATTCGCCTCAGTAATGTTCCTCTGGTGTTTAAAATGGAATTCCTTTTATAATCAAATGTTTATCAAACCCTGTCCGGAACACTGTGACTACACGGCTTTCTCGTCTTATTAATGTTCCTCTGGTGTTTAATCGGTTTTGTTTTCTACTAGGTGAACTACGCGCTTGGGGCTTTGTATTACATGTGTGACTATAACAGAGCAACAAGAGAGGAGATTTTGAGAGCAGAAGTGGTGGATCTCATAGAGAGGTACGCAGCGGCTGAATCAGTCAGTGTAAGCTTTAGTAACTTGGCTAAGGCGTTTCTTGATAAGCATGTTCATACAAACACATGAGATTCTTGAATTTTATCTTCTCTATTTTTGGTTCTATTAAGTAGTTGGATTCAGCTTGAAAATACCATATATATATACAGTAATACGAGGGTGTAAAATTATTTAAGTGGTATAAATATTTAGATTTCGATTGGTAACACACACGTTTTAGATTCTAACTGGTAATTCGTTTTATAACCAAATTTCACCCACACTGTGTGCTTTACCTGCTAAAATGCTCAATTTCAATCCATACCAACATCAGTAGTACCAAAACAGAAAAATGTTGGACTTTCTGTTTATTCTTGGAATGGAAATATCTTCCAATAACCAAAGATTCTTGATCAGCTCGGTTAATCTCTTCTAACATTAGAGAAAATATTATTGTATTTTTCTCAACAGAATTGTGAACTAATACAAAAGAAATGTTTCATGCAAAACTCTAGGTAAAACACACTAAAAAAAGAAAAGTTTGAACTATAACAAAGCCAAACGCATCTTTTTGTTTCAAAATGGATTATGAAAAAACCTCAAAAAGTGGAATCTGGCTGAATTTTTCAAAATAAATAAACTAATCAAAAAAGTATATGAAATACTAATTACATAATTTTATATTGTCAACAAGACCAAATAAAAAACGGGAAAATTCCCAAAAAAAACCCAAAGTAATTTTAATTTGGACGTTTAATACCCAATTATTTTTGATTGGAATAAAAATACCTCAACTAATTATTTGTGGTCATAAAATACTTCGTATATAAACTATTGGTAGAATCAAACCCGCACGTTAACTGCCGTTAACGGACGTAACGGAATTAACAAACGGTGTTAAATATCAATCTCAAATATGTTAATTGATATATACAATCGTTTAACATGGATATGAGAATAAGTTGTTGTGGTCTAGTGGTAAACGGTCAGTGGCAAAACTTGGGTTCGAGCTGTCCTCATGGCTATTTTTGTCTTCTTTTTTTTTTTTGTTTTTTTTCTTTTCTTCTTCTTCTCTTCTTCGCCTTCCTCAGATCTGAAAATTGAGAATTCAAATGAGTGGATAGCTACAATTGGAGGTTGATTTCGGGGCTGGGGATCCTTAATTATCCTCCTCTGCGATTAGGAATGAGAGGTTTAGGGTTTGTAAAGGCTTGGTGAGTGAAATGATGCTTGGAGATACGAGGGCTATGGTTGATGGTGTGGGTGTACCGATTTGTTACACGATTTGGGAGAGGAATTGGAGGTTCTTGTTCATGGATTAGATGAAGTATTATTTCTGGGACGGTGGTGGTCAACGACGGGGAAGAAAAAAAAACACAGAGATCGGCAAAGGAGAAGAAGAGAAAAAAAAAAAAAAAAAATTTGACTCTACTAGAATCGAACCCAGGTCACGCTCATCGAGTGAGCCGCACTATTCCACTGGACCACCTTAAAATGTACGTAAAATACAAGAGCAGATTATATATATAGATTAAGTTATATGAGATTAATATTTAACGCTGTTAATTAATTCCGTTATGTCCGTTAACGGCTGTTAACGTGCGGGTTTGATTCTACCAATAGTTTATATACGAAGTATTTTATGACCCCAAATAATTAGTTGAGGTATTTTTATTCCAATCAAAAATAATTGGGTATTAAACGTCCAAATTAAAATTACTTTGGGTTTTTTTTGGGAATTTTCCCAATAAAAAACAAATCATATATATGAAAGGAGGTGAACTCTCTCCATCCTTCTGACACCTCATCACTTGAGGAGAGGACACATGTATTTTTTAAAAAAATCATTAATAGCACATTAAAGAATTCAAAAACTCGGCAAAATCTAACCGAAGGTTAAAGTCTAAAAACGTTAAGTTATAGTAGTAAATTTTGGTTTTTAATAACTATTTATCTCTCTATAATCAATTTCTTTATAGGTTTAAGACTCTCGGCAAACTGTTGAACTTCTCTCCCCTATCTCTTTAAAGCATGGAATCGTGACACTCGCCTCTCCTTCCTATCATTAGCTTTGGAATCGATATTCTTCCTCCAGATTCAAAACAAGTGGAACCCTAATCGTCATCTCTCAGGATATATCAACCCTAGCCACGTCCTCTTCCATCTCCTTATTCTATTGTTTGATCATTTGTCGCAGTTTGACGTCTCTCTTTCTGTTTGAGTGTTTTTAGCATGTTCTCAATTTCATGGTATAATCGGGAATCTCACGGTCACATCTCACATATTTTCTGTAAATTATTTTACTCCGTCATACTTAAACCTAATATAAAGCGTTTTGACAAACAAAACCCCAATAAACATCTCCCTTCTCAAGCAGAGAAGCTAACAAATTGGTTGATTAAACCATAGAGTACTGCTGTACTGACGTTCTTATTTCATTCGATGGCAGGGGATTCTTTCAGATGATGTTCATGGTGATTCTTCTTATAATTTTGTTTGGGTCAGACGGAATACAATGATAAGTGTCTCCCAAGATGTTCTGCGAGTGTTTTTTTTTTCTCACCGTATCCTTAGTCCGAATTTTTCAAACTTAAGATCCATCGAATTTTAATCTTGAATATGTATGGTTTTGAGTGGAATGATTAAGATCGAATACTGTTTTATTCCTACATTCATGGATTGTAGGTTTATTTATTGATTTTTAAGTGTGCCCTTATTTAGAAACGTTGGAAGCGTCCACTCTTTTATGTCAAGGTTTACATAATATTCTGGAAAACGATTATCTTTGAATGTTTTCTATTCATTCTCATGAATTCACAGTTAATGTTAGTTCAGACGCTAATATTCGTGTGCCTATTGGTCTTAACAGGTTATGCAACTCCTAGAATAAAAGGTAGAAGACCTTGAAATGCTAGAGCTGACCAGTTTAACAAATTACATAAGCATTGATGGTGATGGCCCCAAACAGAGGCATTTCTGATATTCCACCTAATTAAAGATTTGTATGTATGTTTAGTTTCTCTGCCTCTTTTAAAATTTTTTGCTTATAAGATCCTCTTGGAAATCAATGTTTATTTTATATATGCTTTTTTCTTGTTGTTGTTGACATCAATATTTTATCAGATCGCTTATACTAATTTTTAGTCTTTGTACGTGGTGATGGAGAACCTACCATTATTGGTTCAAAAGGGGAACTTTGGCTCCCATGGGGATTGCAATAGAGGCAACATTCAAAAAGAAATTTGGATGCATGGGTAAATTGGTGTGTGGTGTGGTTATAAAGTGGGAGATTGATGTATGTTCTGCTTACCATCAGTCTCACATGATTTCAGGTGTAAAATCAGAATTAGCCCTAACCCTTTGAGTTCAGACTTTCTAAGAAAAAACAGCATATTGCATGAAACATGAAAGCTTATTGTGGAGAGAGATGGTTTTGGTTTCTCGCTTTTGGTTTCTTATAGTCATGTTAATCTTTGTTAGTCTATCTTTGAGGTATTCTTCTCATTGGCTTCAAAATAAAATCATACCTTCAACTGTCTACATTTTTACAATGTTCTATGCTATTATATATTCGATAGCGAGATACAATAGTTTGTTGGTGGAACAGCTCCACGGTGACCGTCGACCATCTTTTGCTCCGGCTTCACACGTGTTTCCTGCTTCTTTCTCCTCTTACCTCGTGCTTCTGCAGTGGTTTTCTTGGGCTAGGCTGGGGTTCGCTTCTTTTCTATTCAATTGTGCCTATTGGCTTTGTCATGTTGCTTGTTGAAAATTTTAAAAACAGTCATAGATTAAAATGCCGAAAAACGAAAATCCTATCATCTCTTCTTGCATGTTGAGCTCCCACTAACTCCCATGTTTATGGCTAGCTTTTAGTTTTTCTCCACTAAAATAGAATCATTTTGGCTCTTTCAAATTCACTCCCATAACTTCAATATTAAACACTCGAAATTCCATTTGAAGTTAGTACTTATTTAATAGATTAAAGTGGGTACTATATAAAACTCCCAAAAAATCATAACTATAACTTATAGGGTACAAATAACATTTTTTTACTCATGCGATGTGTTGATCTTCGTTCTGTTTTAAGGCTATTAGGTTTCTACAATTTTGAGCCCGGTACATATGAGTTCAGAGTACTTGATGTAGCCATTTGTTGCATCGTATTTTGGTAAACATGCGACTACCAACAAAACCAATGTTTTGTAATATGAGGTACATGTTACATGATTATAGCATCTCTGTCTTTACTCTTTATTTATTTTTTAGCGGTGTAAAAAATTATTCTCTCAACCATAGACTGGCCCATTTTCAAAACAATCTATGCTACTTTGATTTTGAGAACTGCAAAATCGATCAAACGAATTCGAAAATATTTGGTATTAGTCTATTTTAGTTTTTAGTTTTTTTTTGTTAAAAAATATTTTTAGTTTTAGTTTTAAGGTGCTTTCAGTGGAGTATCTCTCCCCCTCTTTATGTATGGTATATACACAATTATATGTATATAGAGTTTTTTTTGTAATGGATTTGTCTTTGTTGGTGCAGAAATCTTCTCATGGAGAATATAAGAGCTTTGAATTTAAATAAGCTCATGATTTTGTCAAGGAATGCAAGTATGACAATCTGGTATACCGGGAGCATATGATTGTTTAGGCATAACCATGCAACGGTTACATCCCAAGCTAGATGTTGTGAGAGTTATGTGATTGATTAATTCTATCGCTCACGAGAAATTTTTTTTTTCTGTGGACATAAGTGACTATAATAGTCATGAGGATCGTACGGTCTCTTCTACAAACTTTTGCTCTATTTTAAGAATTGAAATGTGTTTTAAAAGTTTTAACATTGGGACCATTACAAGATCTTTCTGCTTCATTTTCAAAGTACAACACATGAGACAGGTAATGAGAAATATTTTGGTTACAATGTGATCTCTCCACCAAAATCTCCTCCATGATGACAAATTGACAATAAATTTTAGTTTATAGTTTCACTTGCAAAAAATGTTTAGTTGACATCTTGAGTCAAGATGAATATAATTTTACAACTACATAAGATGTATCTAACTTTATATTAAAAAACATAAAAATAAAAAATAACTAACAACAAAAAGTATCAACGGAAATTTTTAACAATTTTTAAAACAAAAGCCCACGCGTAGCGTGGGTACTCACCTAGTGAAAATATGAAACTTGAAATTTTATATATTTTAATAGTTTTGTTAAACATGAAATAATAACTTAATTTGGAAAAAAGTTCTAATTTTAAAATATTAAGAATGTAATACATTTAATATTTTTATCAAATATAATTATTATATAAAAGCATAAGCTAATAAAATAAATTTGTTCGAAATAGAATTTCATCATTGGATTACTCCACCAAGCCACGCCTGCGTCTGTTGCTGCAACGGTGGCTCATGGTTAAGCCATAGAAGTCTACGAGTTCTCTATGTTACGAGCATGCTCTGTTTTTTTTATTCACTTCCTATGCTCTGTTTTTGTAGTCTCCTTCTTTCAAACATTGTAAATATTTTCCCATTTTGAAATATAAATTACACATTTCAACAAAAAATAAAATAAAATAAACTTGTAATTTTTTACTTTTTTATAATAAAAATTAAACTATTTTATTTTTTTAGTTTATAAATTTTCTTAGTAACAGCTTCTAGTAGAAACTAGTATTAAAAAAACTAGTAGATAATGTATGTTTGAATAATTTTTACACTTACATCGTTAACATTACATATAAGAATTACCAACTTTAAGAGACAGACGGAAGCTATTTAGTAGATTCTATATTTTATTGATGTTAATACTGACGAAGCGATTTATAAGACCAAATTCTGCTCCCAAGGATAATTTAACTTCACGAAGAATCTCAACATGAAAAAACAAAACCTAAAATTGCAATGCGAAACACTTTGAATACGTTCTTCTGCGGAAATTAACTAGAAGCATTCATATTAAACTTTGCAATGTCAGTTTGACAAAGAAAAAAAAAATTATAATGTCATTCTAACGAATATCCAAACCATGTATCAAAATATGAAGCTATATGTACTTTGCATCAATTAATATAACTGAATATGCTTCCATTCAACGACATTGAATCGACAATTTCGTTCAATATAGTTCTTTAATATTTTGGCGTTGATGCTAAAATGCCTCCCTTTTTTTTTTGAACCACCAGATTTCTAATATGGTAATATTCAGAAACTTTGACTATTATTATATATCATATGTAGAAACTTTGAACATTTTGCATGTATCACGCATAAACTTTGACTATTTTTAAGGCTAATTAGCTAAAAATCCCCTCTTCTAGTATAAAATTAAAAACATTTCTTTTTAACTAATTAGCCTTAAAACTAGTCAAAGTTTCTGCATATTACATAATAAAAGTCTAATATTTATAGAAAGTGTGAATTTATGAAGTCAATTAAGTATATAATAAAGTTTCTTAATTCTTTCGTACGTTCTTATCTAGTTTACAAAATTCTTATATATATATATATATATATAGAGCAATTTATTCACACCAAACAAAAGTCTATTCGTTCTTAATATCTCAAACATTATGACGAAACTTATCATTCACTTCGTATTTGTTCTTATTGTTTTATCTTGTACGAATATACACACCATACCTTTGAATTCGAGATATTGTGTTTTTTTTTGCAACATTACTTATTATTTAAATCTTTTGCATACAGATTTTTCATCAGAATCTGAAGCGCTAGGAAAAGTACAGCCGGAACCATATCTTTGTCATTGCCCTGGTGACAGAGATCCTGAATGTGGTTGTCTTCCTCCCATAGATCATCAAGTTCATACTACGTCAACGATTGGTCCTAATGCTAACAATAAAAGGTTAACGGGTTGCAAGCCCGATGATTGTATTTGATATGTTAGTTGACACAACCTCGGTAAAATTGTGAAAAGATAAATGTCGAGCAATAAATATTTTAAAATAAAAGAAAATAATGATTATTTTCATTATAATTAGTTTAGCCTTCTTATATTTCAATTATTCGATGGAGTGGTGTGCGTTTGAATTTTATGCAAAAACAAAACAAAAAACAAAAAGAATGAAATAATATGTCTAAATAGTCACAGTTGAATCCAACCGAATAAATCTATTGGTATATGTTTGAATAGTTTATAATTTAAATGGTAATATTTGAATTTGGCTAAATTTTTGGAAAGGTAATTAATTATAAGTCTTGTAAAAAATAGTTAAGTAAATAAAATCAACAAGATTATTAAATTAAATTAGTAAAAATATTTTTCAATTTGATATTTTAATAATCTTATTAAAATATGATAACAACAAAATACGGCAAAATTGTTTTTTGCAACTCGTAAAAAAATTAAGGGTCAATTTCGAAAGAATTTTAAATTTAATTATTCTTACACATCTAACACTTAAACAACATGACTTTACTCAATTTAAAAAGAATAATTAAATTTAAAATCCTTTCGAAATTCACCCTTAATTTTTTACGAGTTGCAAAAATTTTTTTTGCCATATTTTGTTGTTATCATATTTTAATAAGATTATTAAAATATCAAATTGAAAAATACTTAATTTAAGTTTAAGTATTAAATTTAATACTTACACATCTAACACTTAAACAACATGACTTTACTCTTTAGTGTACCAGTTTTTGTTATTTGAGATGTTAATTTTGTGATGTAATATAAACCATCGCCTTATAAAAAAACTTAGCTTACTTTATTTTTATTGTTTCCACCAATTTTGTGTTAAAATCATTTGATTCAATTGATGAAATCTCAAACTTATTTTTCTGTTTGATTATGTTACAGAGTGGTAGTTTCACTTGAGAATAGACTTTGCTTCAAGATATGCTACACAAATTATAGATCAGTTCTTATAATGGCTTCCATATCATTTTCATATATTTTGTTGTAGAACTCACGAATAATATGATCATTGATTTTTCTTTCTTTTTTTAGAAGATGAATTATAATATTTAAGACTTTTAAGATCTTTGTTTTTATAATTTCACAAAAAAATGTGACATTTACAATTTCTTCTTCTTTAAATTTTAAATTGAGTTTAGTAATTTTTTTATTTGTTCTTAACTGAAAATGTAATAATAAATAAAGATCTCTGTAGTATATTGTTTTTAAAAACTAATGTGTAACTTTAAATTTTATTTTTCCGATTTAAAATTTTATAAAATAGAGTTATATAAGTTTTTTACTATACCATGCATGTAATCTTACTTCTATTCTAAAACTCATTACTAGTTTGAAATTTTGAAATATGATCACTTTTAAGTTGTTTTGTTTATGTTGAAAGTTGAATTATAATAGTATTACTAATACAATTTTCATAGTATTTTTTTACGATTTCAAAATTTTATTTATTTTACTTAATTCGTATTTATTTAATTAAACTTGTATAATTATATAGTAATATATGTATGCACTAAATAAATATTTTAAATATACTTTAATGTAAAAATAATTGTTTTTTGTTTTTTTGAAATAAATGTTAAATTATATTCAAAAGAAAAAAATGTACGTTGTTACAACTAGTGCATCGGGAGTTTGAGGAAACTTAAAAACTGAAATTGTGTTTGAGATTGCTAAGACTTATGTTCGGCTTTGTAGCCAAGCTTGAAAAACATGCTTCGTATCGACGGTCCTGAAGTTTTCGAATGGTTGCGATCTGGTTTCGAACTTGAGCATCGATCCAATTTGTTAGCTGAGCTGCACTGTTCGGCGCTTCCCCGTGTCTCCGGCCATTCCGCTCCCTCCAAATGGTGTAGATGGTGGCTTGGAAAACGTATTTTGTCAAGAAACTCTCAACCCGGCATTGATGGTGGATGCTTAGGTGGATGCTTAGGTGGAATATGATCACTTTTAATTTTTTGTTGTTTCTGTTGAAAATTGAATTATACTATTATACATTGAATGAGCCTCGAGGAAGCCATGGAATGGGAATTTGTGTTTGATAACATTGATTATATTGTCAAACTTGTCAAAGAGGCAGTTGAGAAGATGCAGGACCAGAGCTTGGTCTGACACTGGAGAGTCGAGATTAGCAAGGAAATCAGAGATTGTTTTGAGCTTTTGACAGTAGGCGTGAACGGTGAGATCGCCAATCATGGTAGTGCGAAGCTCGTTTTCAAGTTCCAGAGCACGGGCCCTCCTTGTTGTCGCGGAAGAGATTTTCAACTTAGAGCCATAAGTCACGAGCCGAGGCTTTGGTCTTGAGGACCGTGTCAAGGATAAATTCATATATGGTACCGTCATGAGGTGTGGAGGAGTCTCCTCTCTCCCCGCGAGAAACCTCTCCCCCTCGATTCTGAGAGCTGGCTAGAAGTAACTACGGCTTCCTCCTTCTTAGATCTGGTCTCCAGAATCTCTGAACCATCTCACTAGTGGCTACTAGTGAAGAAATTTCACACCTTTTGGTGCAGAACCTTTGTTTCGTTTCCCACAATCTCCATTTTACGCAAGATCTTGAACCTCTCTCCAATGTCTCGAAAGTTTACTTATGCTGAGAAAGGAAAGAGGGTGGCTTCATCTGAGGCTCCTCCCCGTTCTGAGCTCCTCCCCGCATCCCGCGAGTCCGAGTTTCCTGCTTTCGACGATTCTGAGCTGCGCCGTAAACACTCGCTCACAATCATTGGTCGGCTTACAAACCCTGCTGCTCAGCGCCTGTGGTCTATGATTCCCTGCTTGGCGGACCTTTGGAAGACCTCCTCCCGTCCCATTGGAGCTGATTTAGGTCAAGGAAGGTTTCAGTTTCAGTTCGCAAATGAACAAGATCTTCTTAAAGTGCTGGAGAATCAACCCTACCACTACGCGAAATGGATGGTTATCCTTCAACGTTGGGAGCCTACAACTTCGGCGTCCTTTCCTTCCCAAATTCCCTTTTGGATTGATGTCCAGGGAATCCCGGTCCATCTTTGGTCACAAGAAACCCTCTCCAGTGTCGCAAAAGGTGTCGGCCATTTCGAGAGAGCGGAGATTACGACTACTTATGCCAGAATAAGAGTGATGGTGAATGGTCTCCAACCCCTTATCAAGCAAACCTTTGTGGACTTTGCTGATGGGGAAGAAGCGCTAGCGGACCTAGTTTATGACAAACTGGAGAAGCACTGCAAGAAGTGCAATATGCTAGACATGAAGACAAAGACTGTCCTATGATTTAGGACTTCCAGAGCTCGAAGAGATCCCCCTCCTCCCAGTCCTCCACCAAAGAAACCTCATAGAGAAGCTGAGGACTCTAAGAAACGATCTCAGGATCGACCTCATGATGTTCCGCAGCATAGAACACCGCATCACTCTGGGACCAAGAGGACTCGCAGTCCTGAACCATAGGAGAGATTATGGCAACAGGAGTAGAGACTCACACTGGTCTAAAGACAGAGACGGGTATACCAGTAGAAGATATGGAGAGAACAAAAGTCTTTCCCCTCAAAGGTCTTATAGCTACCAACCTTCAGGCCACCACTCCCATAGCCTTCCAGCTTTTGAAGAGAGAAGAAAAACAAGATCTCCTTATAAGTTTGAGGAGAGCAGAAGAAGTTACCCAAGAGTGGCTAATGCCGTTCCCATTCAGATTCCAGGGTCATCTCTTCTACTTCAAAGAACGGCGCACCCGGGACCTTGCCTTCCGGCTCGTGAGGCATCCACTGAAATTCCCCAAGCAGCTCTGAATGTAGCAATGGGTGAATTGAGAGATGTGATGATCAAGTATGTAAACTGTGCAGACCCAACGAAAGCGCAGCGGAGAGAGAAAGATATCGACAAGCAGAAGAATCTTGGCCAATTCGAGGAACAGCTGAACAGATGGAAGAGCCAGGTTTGCAGATTCCTTCTGAAAGACTTCCATGAGTCACCTACTACTCTGTCTGTGCTCACATTAGAGAATCCTGCGACTCTCCGCCTTGGACCTCCTGAACTTCCTCAAAGGTTGGTTAAATCAAAGAAGAGGGTCACTGGCAAGAAGAAGCTAGGTCGACCTCCAGGGAATGAAGAATGTTCTCCCAAAGAATCCAAAAATCCCCTTAGTGGACGGGTATGATCGGGGAATAAGTAACAGGAGAAAGAACCCTCCATCCTGTTTCCATCAACCCGCAAGGACGGTTAAATATGGATTCCTACTTGGAGGGAGCTGAAGAAGATGCTACTTTGAATGCAGGACCAAGCTCTGGACCTCTTCATGTTCCTACTGAGGCTAGAGCCAGAGCTTCTCCCCCTTCCCTTCCCCACGACTTTCTGGTAATTCAAAAGGCTCGTCGGATTTTCGGGTCGGGCAAAACCACCTGCCGTAAAAGTGGTTTGCTGGAACTGTCAAGGAATGAGGAATCCTATGACAGTCCAGCGTTTTAGGGAAATTCATAAGAAAATTTCCCCCGACATCTTCTTCCTCATGGAAACAAAGAATGAAGATTCATATGTATTGAAGACTCTGGACTGGATGCATTATGATCACAGCGCATTAGTCTCTCCTCAGGGACATGGAGGAGGTGGCCTTGCACTTTTCTGGAAGCAAAACATTCAGATGGAAATCTTGTCTGCTTGTGCAAACTACTTTGACACCAAGATAACAGTCAACAACTCCTCCTTCTTTGCTACTTTCCTTTATGGAGAACCGGACCAAACTAAAAGAGGTACCATCTGGAACACTTTGAAAGAGCTGGCCCTGGTCAGAGAAGCAGCTTGGTTTTCTCTGGGGATTTCAACGAGATTCTAGACAATTCTGAGAAGACTGGTGGACAGGTAAGAGCTGAAGGCTCCTTCGTTGACTTTAGATCCTTTGTCTCTGAATGCGACCTTTTTGACCTCAAGCATGCTGGGGAAGCTCTATCTTGGAGAGGAGTTCGACACTCTCATATCGTTAGGTGTCGGCTGGATAGAGCAATGGCGAATTCCTTATGGTCTGAACTTTTTCCTTCGGGTAGATCTGAGTACCTGCGGTTCGAAGGGTCAGATCATAGACCTATTGTAACTTACTTCGCTGAGAACAAGAAGAAGAGAAGAAGTATGTTCAGGTATGATAGAAGACTAAAGGGTAATGAGGAAGTTAAACAACTTGTTGAGGAGTGTTGGACAAGGGACTCCCATCTCACAGTTGGTCAAAGAATTGTAAACTGTCGGCGTGCAATTGTAATCTGGAGTAAGGAGAAGTTTAGAAACTCTCAGATTGAAATAGAGAAGAAGAAGCAAGAACTAGAACAGGCAATGGTAAGTCCTGTGCTGGATGAAGCACGACTGTTAAAAATCAACTCTGAGCTTAATGAAGCTTACAGACTGGAAGAAATCTTCTGGAAGCAGAGAAGTCGGAATCTATGGCTCAGCCTAGGGGACAGAAACACCGGGTATTTCCATGCAGTCACAAAGAAGAGGAAGGCGCTTAATCTCATCTCTGTAATTGAGAATGATGAAGGGGAAGCAGTTTTTGAGGAAAAGCAGATTGTGAGAGTTATCTCGGATTATTTCTGCAAGCTTTTCACCTCTTTAGGATGCAATCAGGCTGACTCTAAGATAATCGTGGAGGAGGCTCTAAGTCACCGCATCTCTTTAGAGGATAATGAAAACTGATTTCTCTGCCTTCAGCTCTAGAGATTCAGGAAGCTGCCTTTGATATCCACCCCGATAAAGCTCCTGACCGGATGGGTTCTCAGCTATTCTTCCAATCAAACTGGATAACTGTTGGGCAAGCAATTATTCAGGAAATCCAGGGCTTCTTCTTGTCGGGAGTCATGCCTGCTTCTTTAAATGAAACTCACATTAGGCTTATCCCAAAGGTTCTTGGACCTAGAAAGGTGTCGGATTATCGACCTATTGCCCTGTGCAATGTTTACTATAAGATTATCTCCAAGATAATGACAAAGAGATTGCAGCCGGTCCTTTCTTCTCTGGTGTCAGAAAACCAGTCCGCTTTTGTCCCGGGTAGAGCTATATCCGATAACGTACTCATTACGCATGAGGTTTTGCACTACCTGAAGAAGTCCGTAGCTAAAAAGAATTGCAATATGGCGGTCAAAACGGATATGTCCAAGGCATATGACAGACTGGAATGGAGTTTCATCGAGAATGTTTTTCAAAGGCTTGGCTTCCATGAGAAATGGACCAATTGGATTATGCAATGCGTCTCAACTGTCTCCTACTCCTTCCTCATCAACGATACTCCCTTAGGAAAGGTCATTCCTACTAGAGGTATTAGGCAAGGAGATCCCCTCTCTCCCTACCTATTTATCCTTTGTAGTGAGGTGCTTTCCGGTTTGTGTTCAAGAGCACAAGAGTCAGGAGACCTGCAGGGGATTAGAGTGTCTCTAAGAAGTCCCAGAATTAATCACCTTCTATTCGCGGACGACACAATGTTCTTCTGCAAGTCAAGTGAGAAAGCCTGCACTGCCCTAAAATCGATTCTAACCAGATATGAGATGGCTTCTCGTCAATCTATCAATGGGCAAAAATCGTCAATCACTTTCTCAAAAAAGACACCTGGAGCCAAAAGAAGCCGAGTCAAAGAAAGCCTGCAGATTCTGAAAGAAGGTGGAGTAGGGAAGTATTTGGGCCTCCCTGAACTCTTTGGGAGGAAAAAGAGGGATCTATTTTCATCCATTGTGGATAGAATAAGACAAAAAGCCTTAGGCTGGTCGAATAGATTCCTCTCGGGAGCTGGTAAACTGGTCATGCTAAAAGGAGTACTAGCTACTCTACCTACTTATGCTATGTCATGTTTTCAGCTTCCTCTTTCTCTCTGCAAAAGAATCCAATCAACGTTGACAAGATTCTGGTGGGACTCACCTTCGCAAGAGAGGAAAATGTGTTGGGTGGCTTGGGAAAAGTTAACTAAGGCCAAAAGCTCAGGTGGCCTGGGATTTAGGGATCTACAGCAGTTTAACGTAGCCCTGCTCGCAAAACTCAGCTGGCGGATCCTCAATAATCCACTGGGACTGCTGGCCAGAATTCTTCTTGGTAAATACTGCAGCTCCAATCCTTTTATGCAAGTCAAATGCTCTAAAACAGCCTCCCATGGGTGGAGAAGCATCCTTTGTGGTAGAGATCTGCTATCCAATAACTTTGGGTGGGCAGTTGGCAATGGTGAACTTGCTAAAGTGTGGCAGGATGCTTGGATCCCTGCTGATGGCCTCAAGCAACCTTTTGGACCAGCCACTAAAGAGTCTCAAAACCTTTTGGTTAAAGACCTCTTCTTAGCAAACTCTGTCAATTGGAATGAAGAACTGGTCTCCGAGCTGCTTCCTGAGTGGAAGGATGCTATCCTGACCATGAAACCAAGCCGCCTAAATGCAGCTGATAAGCGAAGTTGGTCCTTCACTTCTAATGGCGAGTATTCGACGAAATCAGGATACTTTGTAGCAAGATCCAAAGAAGACTTGAGGTGGGAATCCTCCCTTGAATCAAACTTCAACTGGCACAAGGATGTGTGGAGCTTACATACAGCCCAGAAGATAAAGCTTTTCCTGTGGAAAGCTGTTCAAGGAGCTTTACCTACTGGCAGCCAACTGGCTAGTCGAGGCATTGTGGCAAATACTTCCTGTTGTAGATGTGGAGAACTTGAAACAGTTGATCACCTCCTTTTCAAGTGTTCTTTCGCAAAACAGGTTTGGGCTCTTGCTCCTTTGATTAACTCTGATGCTGTAAGCAGAGAAGCAGGTGTAAAAGATGGCGTGGCAAATGGAAATAGACTCATTTGTCTCCCCCCAACGGGACTTACTTCAGCCCCGCTCTGCCCCTGGATCTGCTGGAACTTATGGATCTCAAGAAATCAAAAGATTTTCAACAACAGGAACTTCTCTGAAGCTGAAACCCTTCTCAAGGCAATCAAGGAAGCTGTGGAATGGCAAAATGTGCAAATTGACCTGAAGACTGTCCCTTATGTCAAAAAACCAGCCTCCCGTATCTCTGTTCCACTTGCAGGTAATCTCACAATTACAACTTGTAGAACTGATGCTGCTTGGAGGAAAGATCTCAAGGCGGCGGGGCTGGGCTGGACCTTCTCTTCAACAAACCAGGTGGATTCAAGGAAATACTCTGCATCTTGCAGCTCTGTTTCTTCCCCTCTGATGGCAGAAGCGCTGGCAATGCGTGCTGCGTTATCTAATGCAAAGGATTTATTCATCCAGCATATCAAACTCGAGTCGGACTGCAAAGTTCTAATCCATGCGATTAACTCTCAGTCTAACCTCACGGAGATCCATGGCGTGCTCCGATATCTATCTTCTTTCTTTATCTTTTTCAAGCTTTGTCTGTTCTTTTATT